>LPNX011119389.1:3336-51819 GCA_001517045.1 Pseudotsuga menziesii | reverse complement strand
TATATATATATATTAAAACAATGCATATTCTAAAACATTAATATTAATATTAAAAAGAAAAATACAAAATACAAAATACAAAATACAAAATAAACAGAACAAATAAGATTATTTCCCCTCTATGCTGAAGCCTGCAAATAACCTTTCATGCGTAACCTACAAACGCTTCAGCCTTTCAGCCCTCCATGCACAACCTACAAATGCTTCAGCCTTTCATCATGTCTTTCGAACTGACAAACCTGCAAACAAAAACATTACAAAATTAGAAATAAAATAAAATAAAACGCATAAACAAAAAATATATATAAAAAACTTAAAATAAAAAATATTTTCCAAGACTATGTGTGTACAAGTATCTTTTGATCAAAACCTGCTATGAAATATCACCTTCAAACTACGGATATGTAACCGAGTCCACTGAATCAACTGGATCTGGGTAAACCACTCCCAGCCCTGCTTATGAGTCTCGATCCATCAAACCGTCCTGCGCATAAGAGAATAAAAAAAGATATCGTGCCCTATTTTCTCCTGTCTTCTCACAGTGATTTGCATTCCTAACAGAGATTTCATGCCTGTCTTCTCGCAGTGATTTGCTTCTGAAATCCTTTACGCTCCACCTTATTTGTTAGCCACATAGATGGCTAACATCTAGTTGTGGATATCCTGCCATTGATTCTAACGACTTGTTACAACCAACTCACGATTTGGATGCAACGATTTTCCCCACGCTTCAGAATTATCATTTCACAGTTATCTCCTCTTTGATTTGATACCTTTAGCAAGAGATTCATGCCAGTCTCGTAGGATGATGATTTTGCTACCAACCAAACTTTTGAATTAATACCTTCCCATTTCCTCCGCCCATAGTCAATTAGTGCATCATATACAACCGTAAATACAAACCCTCTCCCTTCCACATCAATCAATTAGACCCAATTCCAAACCTAACTCACAAACTTCACTCACCTCGGCTTCCTTTTTGTGATGGAAGAAAACACTTCCAACCAGGAAGAGGACGCTTTCAACCATAGAAGAGGGCCGACATCGTTCACTATATTTCAATACGTAGTTTGTGAGGTTTTCGAGATCTAACACTCTAGTTGTAAAGATATACTCCACTCCTAATATTAAGAAGGTGCATGAATTTTAATTATATATGAGATTACCGGGAGTGTAAAAGAATTGTATTAATGGGTGTCCCATAAATAGATTCAATCCTGGTGTCCATCCTGCAATGCCCGGTCCTCCCTATTTTAACTTACTTGGTGGGTTTGCACGCAAATTCGATTGATTCGAATAAATAAATGAAGCAGTAGTTACTTGCTGCACTTTGTTCTCGTAGATGTTAGTTATGGCATTAACCAGAATGACTAGTGTTTATGGCCTGGTCGTATACGTACAGCTAATTGAGTTCTAGTAGATTTATTCATTCTTTCCACTAATTTACACGGTGGTAAACTTGTAATCTAGCTTAGTATACTAGTTTGTTTAAACTAAGGCAATAAGGTACCCCATGGGTACAATTTTCATGAGTTTTTGATCTAGTTACATTCTTCCTCATAGTTTATTGAAAATGGGTATATCAAACAAAACAACAGGCATTAGAAATATTTTGGAAATTGTGATTAATTGAAAATTATGATGAGAAGCGTGAGTTTGGGTGTGGCCTTGAACCTGGTACTGAGCCATGATATAATACTTCAATCGAAAACCAGATAGATATCAATCAACAAATTGAATTTATATAGAACTTCGTAAGTAATGTAGATGAAAAGAGATGGCAATGAAATATAGACAGTAGAGCGTGTGTATTTATAGATCCCGCCGTGTGGTGGCCTATGAAGTTGTCTTACTTTACTTCCATGTGGAGGATACTTTAATTATCTTCACGTTAATTAACCTACAAATTTGAAAACAGTTTGCATCTCTAGTTTGTGGCTTTAGTTGCACGTCTCGAAGTGATAGATATAGATTTTATACCTATCAACAAACCACCCACCGTGTCCTTCTTTACGTGTCTTTTTGTACAGGGGGAAATCCTCATGCGCAGCCTGAACATAAGGTGTTTATTTTTCCAAACTAAATTGCAACGCAGAGATATGGATGAACAAATCAATGTGCATGGACGAAGTCCGAGATCCGCAAAGCATTCAATAAAGTCTGAGGACCAGCTATACGGATTAAATGTTACCCTCAGAACCAAATCTCTGAGGTTTATATATGTTTCAATAAGTTTTTTTAATTTATTATTTGCAATGGATAGAAGTTTAACGGTTGTGCTGAAAGGATCGAATTTCGTCCAACACATCTAGTCAGAAGGTGCAGTAATATAATGTAAATCACATTATTTGGTTATGTATTTTGTAGATATTTAAACCTTTTATTTCAATATATATATACTCGATAGTCAAATTGTAAAATGTGCCTGAGCTAAATTGTAATGGTATACCTTGCAGTATCCTCTTCGCTGTCAAATAATCCCAAATATATACACATGCAATTTGCCACAATAGCGCGTGAATCCAGTACATCTTTTGGCAACTAGAAAGCATCCTTCGTCAGGCCCGATTATGATTACTTACAAATGGATTCCAATTGAGGTTACAATATGCCACAACGAAGCGAATTAGGCCGGTATTGAGCTGGATGCCCTAGAATATGTTGTGGAACATGAGACCCTTCTCGACTAACATTAGTTCCATGTTTGTAACGTAGCTTATCATAAATTCAAACAATGTTAGTTCCATGTTTGCAATATAGATTATCGGAAATTTGGTCGAGGTTAGTTCCACATCTCAAATTTTGGTTAAGAAACATAAAATCCATGTTTTTGGTTCAAAATTTTTGAAAAAACACGTGTTTCCATTATGCATAGCCCTTGGGTCTACAAAAATAATATCATTGTTCTTTCTTAGTCGAACAAGGGTTTCCCAAACAACCAAAAAGACCAACTCTCATTTGTAACTTTTCTTTTTGTTTTACTTTTTGTTTTCTTTATATATAGAATAATTTTGTTAAAACAATAATAATATAATAAAGTTAAAATTAAAACACAAACAAAATAAAAAATAGATAAGTAAATAGAAAAACAATAAAAAATAAAAACACAACAGTTAAAAAAAATACTAAACAAACATAAAACCAAAGCAATAATACTTTGTTTTATTTCTTTTGTTTCATTATAAAAGAAGAAAAATATAAAACAATTAAAAAGTTTAAATAATAATAATAATAATAAAGTTAACGTAATAAAACTTTATATATATATAAACTTATCAAAATTAAAAAATAAAAATAAAATAAATAAATCAATTTTAATACATCATCCCACTTTTGTATGAAATTAGATTAGCATAATTTAATTTTAGGTTAATATGTATATAACAATAAATAATTAAAAAAAATATATATAAATAATTAAACTACACAAAAAAAATTAAAAATAATTTTTTTTAGGTCAAACATAAATTAATAAAATTAATATGTGTCTTTGAAATAGAAGGCTTAACTATTGTCGCAGCCAAGCCTCCTTCTTAATTTTTAGTTTTGCGCAGTGGGACCTGGCACATCTTCGGTTCGAGGGAGGTAAGTGTTTGTTCAATATCAACTATGCCTGCGAGTGATTATGCAATAAAAAATTATGAGATATCAAGTTGCATTTCTTTCATATTAGGTGTTTGTTTCAAGCTACCAAATTTACCATAGAAATCGCTTGTTTGCACACTATTCTCTATTCTAGATCATTAAGCTAGTCTTGTTTTAGAGGCGTCGACCCTCTTTCTTTTTGTTGCTCAATCGTTACATAAAGACACATTAATATTTGTAAAAGGAGTATGTAAAAACTCTGATTTTTGTTCCTATTGCAAAATAATTAAAAATGTTAGAAAAAAAACACATTAACTTAATAAAACTTATACATAAAAGATTAAAATAAACACATAAAATTTTGTGTTTGTAAATAAATCAAATTATATATATATATATATATATATATATACACACACACAAAAACACTTCAAAAATAATAAAAGGGTTATGATAAAAATACAAAAATAAAAATAAAATTAAATTAAAAACTAAAAACATATAAATAAATAAAAAGTATTAGGTAACAAATAAAATCATAAAATTTAAAATTATAAATGACTTGGAACCTTATTAAAACCATACTTTATGATTGTTATGCTAACTTGTTTACGCAAGTCACTCAGAAACATGTTTTGACAAGAAGGGTTGCCACTTTCAGGTATAAGAGCATTTTATTTATTCTCTTTAACTTTTGTTAAGAATATATTTTCCTATATTTTCAATGCTCTCACAAGTTTGTTGTAGGAAAATGCTAACCTTTTTGCAGGTTAAAAGATGAACGAATGGCATTTCCATAATTGCAGAAAATTTTCAGAAAAATGTTCCATTGAAAGCTTGAAGTTGTTGAATTTCCACTATGTATGTCATGACATTTTTCTGCCACAAAGAAGTGTTTCAAAAACCATATATGCCATGTCATGATTATTACCCTTTTTCCTTCCAATCTTATTCATCAGTCATGTTAGAGTCTACTTTTTTCTGCCTTATACATCATAACTTTCCGCATGTCTACCTTTCTGAGTCGTACACATTTTCCTCATTTTCAGTTTATTTTTTTCCTTCTGAATAAAACCATTCAGCTTCATTTCCACGACTACATTGATTTGTTATCCCTGCCATAAAAACTGTTTAACCGTGAGATATTTTATCTATAGTCCCACTACTCGTGTTGACTGATGTGGGATTCCTTAAGGCCCACCTTTCAATAAGTCTTGCCCCATCGACCTCAACACCTTATCTGAGATTGAAACTAGAGTTCAGTTTTAGTACCTTGAGGCTTGCATGCCTTAATGGCAAGTTCTCTGGCTAACAATCATGGGAATACATCAATGTCCCTTGATCATTAGATCTTGCAAGTGGCTCGACATCAGCTCATTTATTTGCACTTTCCATGATGTACTTAGGTACCTTGGCACTCATTGACATCAATGGTGAGATTGCCTCGCATTGGTTAACGACATTCATCAATGGTCGGTAATCCAATGACTTCTTTCCATGTTCAACATCAACACTTTTATTCGCATGGTAAGAATTGTACCATCGGGTTTTGTTGCAGATGAAGACTATATACTTTGCATGACTCCATCAACAATTTTACAGCAGCATACTTTAGCCATATGAGAGTACCACAGTTCTAGTTTCAGCTCTCATCTTTTACTTCATCCAATCAAGCAGTAGTTCAGATTTATTCACTTCACACTCTATGATCCAACAACAACAGCAGCCACATTCCTATTGCATAAGTTCATCAAATTTTTGGGTAAGTGGAGGTATGTTGTTTTCTAATCTTTAGCCATGTAATTCCTTAAATGCTAGAAAATGAATGAATTTGGAAAATTCCCTCATTACATTCCCTTTCTCCTTTTCATAAACCTAATACATCTTAAGTTGGGTGGGGGAGCTATTCATCACCATTTTACATATTCATCACCTCATTTACCATTAACCAACATGTCTTTCCAAAACTATGCTTTGTTACACATTGAATAAAAACATTGCTATATATATTGGCATGATTCATAATATGAAGAAAATGATTTATAATATACATTGATGGTTCATCATTTCTAATGCATGTATACTTTTAAAATCTTATGTATTGCAACAAAAATACAAGTAAAAGAAATGAATGTTGTTAACACAAGAACCAACATTTGTTATACTTATGGTTGTCACACAAGAACCAACCATAAGGAAAATTGCTGCCACTTATGCATTTCCAATCATGGAATGATTTACTGTTACATACCATCATCATGTAAAGCCCAGCTACAAAGCTAAAAGTTTTAAAAAGAATCAATGCATAGTTGCATGAGGACATGTAACCAGTCAAGTTGGGGGGAATGTTGAGCCGCAAAAATACCACATTTTATTCATCTTTCATGGGGAATGTTGAGCCATAAAAATACCACATTTTATTCATCTTTCATATACCATTTGTCACCTTATTTGTATTTTATCCTTCCATAAAACCATTAATATCCATCACTTTGATGATACACATGGGTTTATATTACCATTTTCCAAATCATTTATTTTTGAGTGAATTTGTGGTTAATTATTGAGAAAAATAACATATTTTCATTATACCTTAAAGTTGGATGAGTTTGGTGATGATTACAGGTATAAGACTTTAACAAGCTCAAAAGTCACCACCTAGCCTCAAATTAGAATTCCATCTTCAAGGTGTGGGCTACTTTCAAGGAGAAGATCATGGAAATGTGGAGAGAATATCTCATCCAATATTTGTTGGAGGATTTGAAGGGATAAGTTGAGAGAAAAGAAGATTTGTTGAGGATTTTGAGGGATAAGTTGAGAGAATAGTGGATCTATAATTATGGATTGGTTATCCTGAATTCATGTATAAATATGAGGGCTCTCTCCTCATTTTGTTAGAGGCCTCTCTAGTGGTTTGGTAGTAGAGAATAGTTTTCTTTTGAGACTTATTCATAGAGTGTATTTTTCATTGTTATGTAATGGAGATGATGCTTAATGCAAATCCTTTGATTCTCTCATGTTAATTTGAGTTTCTTTCTTATGAATTGTTAGTATAGAATTTCAGTGATTTATTTCTTATGCATTGTCAGTATAGATTTTATGTGAGCTCACGAGTTAATGTTGATTGCTTTATATCAGTTTATTTTTGCAATCTTATGTTTTCTTAGATTATATTTATTTCACACAATTTCCTATTTTTCTATATTAGATTTCTTTTCATGTCATTTCATGTTTTTGTAAGCTTAGTTCAATTTCAGTCGCATGTTAATTTCAGTCATCTAGATTAAGTTATCAATACTCTGCCCCTGCATATATTTTGTTTGTACCTCACAAGTTTACACTCTCTCTGGGTTGACAATTAAATCATTGGATATATGTTATAATTTGTTTAATGTTTTTCCCCAACAAATATCCTTAAGGCTCAGCAGTTCAATCTAATATACGCCCAATCCATTTACTTGTATACCATTAAGCTTGATTCTCCCCATGCTGACACCTCACGTCGAGATATGATGAGGCATCTCATGCTGTTGATGGAGTTATCGACTCTATTACCCAGCACCCTCAATTTTACTCAGCCTCTCCCATGATGCCACCCCATCCTGGTAACGCCCATAGGGTTTCCCAACCAGGTTACGCCCCTAATTACTCATGTGTGACAGCTCAATCTGTAGCTACTCCCTCTTATGCACCTCATAGTTACGCCCTTAATTATTCATGCATAATGGATCAGTCCAGAATCACCCTTTGCTATGCGCCTTTTGCACCAACTCCTCATGTTCATGGACTAACTTGTTTGACACACTCGTGTACTGGCCAAACAGTCAGATTTGCATCCCCACTAGCTACTCCGGTTTATTATGCACCACCTGTGCAACCCACTCCGGCTCCGGACTTGATTCCTCCCGCTCCCAGAGTACAAGTCTACGCACAACAGAACCTCCCTAAACAACCTGCCCCCAATAACCAACAAGGACAGGGATGGAACAAGAGAGGTAGGAATAAGGGAAACAACTGACCTCAAGGAGGCGACTAGCAAGCCAACCCTACAAACAATAATGACATAGAGCCTCCTACACAAAATCCCTAGTGTCACGCTCGACCTGGGAAGAAATCATAGTTGAGGACTAATCATCTATGTGCCATCTGTAACACTTACAACCACTACACTCATCACACTCCTCACTTGATTCATGTCCAACAATTACTCTAAAATGATAGTCAACATGATCCCAACACGACTGCTTCAGTTCCTCCAAACCCAGCACCACTGAACCCTCCATCTATGGTGCTCCAAAACTCCCTACCACACCAAGGAATGGTTGCAACCCAGTGCTTTTCCCCACAAGCTCCCACAACCACTACTACATCCCAACCCACTGATGCTAGTGTCTATCACCTCATGATGTTATCATCCGATGTCAAACTCTAGACTCGAAGAATCTAGTATTGTTCCACTACAAAAAATGCTGACCCATCTGTGGCATCTACCTCTACCACTCCTGGCATGTCTCTACACTTGCCGAGACCCCCTATAGACAAGACTTCCAAATTCCCATGGTTCCCTATGCATTGCGTCACAAACAAGGCCACTTCCAGAGCTATGCTCAACTACAGTATTGTTGACAACTTGGCTTAGTTCCCCACTGCCATGTCTAATATGGAAGTGCTAAAAAAATTTCCTTTGCAACGTAAAGAGTTGTTTTTTGCGTTATGTTTCATTGATCCATCTAATTCTAGGTTGATTACTTTCGACCCATATCAAGGAAAACCCAGGATGCCATCATCTGTTTCCTTCCAAGTTTTGGTCACAATCTAGAATTTGGTGATCCATCGATGCATCATTGATAAGGGGGCATCCACCTGTGTTATGTCAACCTTTGTTTGGCAGAAAATTAGATCCCCCACCCTTCAACCTTACACCACCACTCTTAGCACCTATGATGGCCACTCCTCTCATCCCCAGGGAGTTCTCATGAATTTCCCTACTGAGTTAGCTGAAAAACAATGTTGATTGATATTGAGGTTTTCAATGCCCAACTCAATTACAACCTCCTCCTAGGACATAGTTACATGTATGCAATGAGAGTCATTTCCACTACCGTATTCTTACTCTTGATGTTCCCTCATGATGGGAATATTGTGACCATCAAACATCTAACGTACTATGATTCCAAGGGGCCGACCACACCGAAACACATCCTTTCCACTATCGACACTACCATTGAAAGTGTTTCCATACCATTCCTATTTGTTGTTGGACCGGGCTTGTTTTCCAATGCTCCTATGACGGGTCCCTTTTTTCCCTTACCACCTCCACCTTCGTCGACTGATATATTCGATTTATGCACTATCATTTTTGGTAGAGTTCCAACCTCCTTGAAACCTTAGTCGCAATCCCAACCAAAATCCTCCAGGAATTATTGGGGTTTCATTCTTAGTCCACATGATTCCCTTATGTTTTCCACCATCTGGCATTGTGAGCAATCCTATCATGGCTACTCTCAACTTGCTTAATTTCACTTTGGTAATTCCTATGTGGTACCTCAAGCCACCTACTCCACCCCGAACCCCCCAGGTTTTGTTGACTCCCATCCAACCTATTGAGAGGATGTCACACCCACCTCTTGCTACACCAAATACTAATCCTGTCTCTACTCCTACCCCTCCTCCTCCAAAGAATGCTAGGGGAAAGGAAACCAAAGAAACTACCAAACCACGTCCGACTCCTATATCTTCTTTATGTGATTTCCAAGGCCATGTGAAACAAAATTGTCCCAATTTACCTATCCGTCATAGCCACATGGACACTATAGTTGATACTGATGATTTTTGAGTGGTCACCATCCCAAATCCACCAGTGGTTAAGAACAATTTGTTGTGAACTAACTATCCTTGTATAGTTTGTGTCCTATATGGTCATTATTCTCACCATTTCCCAGAATTTCCTGAGTATCGATCACTCCTTCGTGACCTTCGAAAACACTCCCATGAGTTCTATGTTATTGTCCTAGAGGATATCCACCCTCCGGTTTCTTCCTCAGACACAGCCAACACCATATAAATGATCTCCATTTCCATTAGTCCTTCCATCTTCACAGCCGTGGAAGATACATCCTATCTATCTATGCATTGTTTTCATAATGATGAGAAGATCCTTGAAGCTATTTCAAATCCTAAGTATCCTTGGGATAATATGCATAATATATCCTATTTCATCCCCTATGAGCCTTATTCATCGTTGGACCAATACTCAGTCGAAGTGAAAGACTTCATCCATGGAAAGGTAGACTAGTTCAAGAACCCCATTCTAGAACTTGACACCTTTGAAGAGGGAAACATGGATAACATTTCCCCAACCATCAAGGTAAATATATCAACCACACCTGGGGTAGTTGAAGATATTAAACTCAGAGAATCTTGATCCCTTGAAGAATTCACTTCATACAAAGCACTTTTTAAGGATTTACTTAATATTTCCGCTTGGTCATATATCGAGATGCCTAGGATTGATCCTTCTATCGTTGAACATGGTATTGACACATGGCTTGATGTTATTCCTGTATGCCAAAAGAAAATACCCATTCACCCGTCAAAGGCTCATGTCGTCAAATCCAAGATCGAGAAACTACATAAGTTAGGTTTCATATACCCCATTGTGTCTACCACTTGGCTTTCTAATCCTGTTCTTATCAACAAAAAAAGGTACCATTCACGTCTGTACTGAATTCCATGACTTGAATTTGGCATGTCCCCAAAAAAAATTCCCCACTCTGTTCATTGAACAAATAATTGATTTCTGTGCCATCCACAAAGTATTTTTTTTCATGGATGGTTTTTTCAGTTATAACCAAATTCAAATCCGGAAAGAAGATAGGTATAAAAATGATTTCACAACCCCCTAGGGAATGTTTGTGTATCATATTATGCCATTTGGCCTTAACAATAATGGAGCCACTTTTTAGCAGTCCATGGAATTCTTCTTCCATGACCTCATCCACAATATCTTTCTCTTCGTAGACGACCTCATGGCTTGATCTCGGAAGTGTTACCAACATTTATATGACTTACACCAAGTCTTCTTGCAATGTCACAAATATAACATCCACTTAAACCCCCTCAAGTGTGTGTTTGTTGTCCCTACTAGGAATTTACTTGGATTCATCATATCCCACAAAGGGATTGCAGTGGATTTGCTGAAGGTTCAATCCATTGTGAATCTTTCCCCCCCATGTACTTTGCACAAGTTGCAGAGTCTCCAAGGCAAGGCCAACTTCTTTCGGCATTTTATCTTGGACCATGCAACAAAATTCCATGGTTTATTACATCTGCTCCATACCAAAATTCCTTTTGTCTGGGATGAGCATGCACAAGATGATTTTGATGCATTGAAACAAGCTATGACTGCCGCTCCATTGTTGTCTCCTCCTGACTTCACTAAGGATTTCATCCTCTATGTGTCAGCATCTGAAAATTCCATCACTGGAGTCTTGGTTCAAGAAGACGATGTTCACCAAGAGCATGTGATCTTCTATGCTTGAAGTCCACACCATGAGTACACTTGTGTTATATTTTTTCTTTTTTGTCTTGCACCGTTCTTGCCACGAGTCTCACAATTTGTTTCCTTGGTTTCTCCAGATAAATCCTACCTCACATCGTTACGTTGGTTTCGTTGATGGATCAAGTAGATGGTCTCCTATCTCGCCTCGGCTGCATGGGTCATTTATTCCCTGTCACATGAGTTGATCCATATTGATGGAATGTGTGTTGGTATCTCTACCAACAACTAGGTTGATTATGATGGTTTCACTAGTCTCCTGACCACTGCCCTCCACTTGTGTATTCGTCACCTTGATGTCTTCCTAGACTCTCGGCTGCTTGTCTCCCAATTGAATAATTGCTATCTAGTATGCGATCCTTGTCTCTTTAGAAATTTCTTGCACACTAGACACTTTGTTAGACATTTTGAATCCATTTCATTCATGCATGATCTTATAAGTCTCAATAGTGTGGCATACCAAATGGCTAATGACGTTTTAGAGTGGCACATCAATCATAGCACATAGAAAATAAATTGCATCATGCATCATCATATAGTCATGCATACATATGTTATATATATCATATAGGCATCATCACAATCATAAAAAAGAAGGCTCTTAAAAAATACATAAAAAAAAGTGTATCCAAGTACATATATATATCATGTCATAATTTTTAGTACAAAATGAGAAGCCCCATAATCTTTCTTGGCTGATCATACATATAATAAAAAAATCCCCATGCACCACTGGATAAGGGGGAAACATCACTAGATTCTAGATGGATTCATCTTCCTCGTATTCTATATGCTCATTAGTGTCCTCCTCCTCCTCCTTAGGCACATCACCCTGTGTCACCGCTCTGAAATACTCAGCAGCATCTGCAATCCTCCTCATAAGGGGAATCCACTTGGGAGGATCCCTATAAGACACATCTATCAAGTTTTCATCAAGGTAATACCACCAGTCGTTGATGACCCCCTCCAGTAATCGCTCAAATCGAGTCGTAGTGAGTCTAGTGCACTCTGGCGCCTCCTGTTCCCATGAGAAGGTGGATCCAAACCCTCCACTCTGCCCCTATGCCTCTGATATCCTACTGGAGGGTGTGGCCTGATGTATGCACATGCACATAGTATTTCATCAGTATCTAACACACACATAGACTAGATACCACTAAGTTAGTAAACTATATATAAATGCAACCACAAAATCATCATGTATACGTACCATCAGGTCCCCAGGCCTTCCCTGAAGGTCAAGGCATCTCAGGATCTCCCTAGCAATCCATACCAGCATATGGATAGTCCTCTATAAGGATTGGAATTTTTCACCACTGTGCGAAGAGCTCCCAGGTGAAGAAATGAACCACTAAGACACCTCCCTCTCTAATCATAATTTTTCTCTACCTCCTCATGCGAGGCTTGCGAGGTCCCCCCTCACGCACCGCCATATGCAGTCGTAGTTTCGACAGTCGCTCAAAAAATAACGAGCACAAGAACGAGGGGAAATAGAAATCCCCTCCCACTAAATTAGCATGTTTCAGTCCATGTCGAACTTGAGTCAAGAACATCTAGGCCCACCCAAATTAGGTGCTCATCAGCACACGCTCCATCATTTGGAGTTGACCGCCTGAGATCTTGTGCAATCCCGACGAGCCTACTATACGTAGCACCATCACTGCTATAGCTCAAGTTTGAAGACTTTCAATGTCACACACCAGTATGTACGATGAGTCCACTAATGCTAAGGCATAAAAATGTCGATTGCAGAGGTCGTCCAGTGACACTCCATGTGTGAGCTTCGGTATAGTCTCACCAATCTCACCCAACACTGGGAGCCTAGTCAGAACGTATACATCAAGGAGCGTGATCTCTATCCACTCCCACTAGATGATAAAAACACTCTACCTCGTGATCCCAAAATCTCACAAGCTCATCCAATAATAGATTTGTTGAACACATAAGTGAGATATGGAAAAACTTCCATAGAACACACTGAGCGAGAAAACCTTGCACCGCTGGGTCATCATGCACCTCCCCTCTGAGGTTCCCTATTTCTCGCTCCCACCATGCCACCTGAGGAATCTTAAACATACACAGAGTCCCTATCAGGTCCAGCCATACACAAAAAACTCATTCTGGGTTAATTCACTCCTGTTCGACCCTTTTATGCAACTCAAGTCACTCAAAAAGACTAAATAGGAGCGACTGGGTCGCTTTTATCCTTTGAATAGGTGTGACCTAGGTCACACTTGTCTCTCCGACATGTGTGAATGGGTTGTGCCTTTCATCCCAATAAAAGTAACCTGTGTCACACCTTTTCCCTCGAAAAGTGCGACCCGACCCGAAGAAACCTTTAGGCTCGTCCAAGGCCCCAAAGTACGTAAAAACATAAAGTAATCAAGTGGAAAAGGCAGGTTTGATGAGAGCTCTTACCTGCAAGTCATAGCTCAGAAAACCGTCAGTCTAATTAGAAGAAAACAATAGTTGTGTTATGGGGTCCTCCACTCCAACGTAGCACTGAAAAGGAATAATGACACATGTCATGTGCCCCCCTTATTTATAGGACTCCATTTGGTCTATTTTTTCTTTCATGCACCACAGAGTCATCCGGTGTTTGTTTGAGACAATGTTCGAACCAACAGGTTCATTTTTCCATCCTCTATATTTTGATGAAACCCATGTCTGAATCTCTCCCATGTACTTTTTGGGCCACTTCTCGGAAGTCACCTCAATTTACGTGCCACCATGCAAATCAACCCATGCATGTACTAGCATGTTAAAGAGCCATATCTTCCATCCATACTGCATAGTTGGCCTTATTTTACCGCCATCCATCGTCCCATAATGAGGCCCCATCCATGTTCTGTCACGTCCCCATGCCTCCGACCAGCGTAGAGGACGCGACCCAAACTTCAATCACAGTGGGCTAAGAGCCCCATGAACATGTGCATGCACAAAATTGCTGAAATAGAATAATTAAATACAACTTTGAACTAGAATATGCACACATGAATCTCTATCATGCACATATGCAATTACGTATCTTGCACAACGGAATTAATGTGCATTCATTCAAGCATTCGTTCCACATGTTCAACATGATTATTAACAGAAAATATATATTTGCAGAATTTAAAAATGGACAAGATCACTTGTATTATGATGAACTCTTCCGCAACCAGCTACGCCGCTGCAACGTTCCACCTAACCATAGGCCAGCGTGCTCCTTAATCTCTCAGCAGCGTTGCCACCCCCGAGCTGGGCATGATTCTCCAAGGAATAAGGGAACTAGCAGGCTTACACATATCCAAGGGTATATAAAACATAGCCAAGCCAACACAGTTGGGTTTATCAGGCCATCAAGGAGTGGGAAAGGCTCAATGCTAAGCTGGTGAGCTCATTACAGAGCCAAGAATACCTACACCAGAACTAGCTTGAACTCTAAGACACCCAAACACACCCAACACAAGGAATCAGTCCCTTCTCTGCTACATAGTCCCTTAGGCCCTGCATTCCCTTCCAGTGCTATTTAGGGGTGATGGAGAAGAAGGCCAGCCCTCTAGCTCTGTCTATGTGGTTTCCAACCACCAGGTTTATCAAGCAAACCATGCCCCCATCCCTGCTCCCTACACAGTCCGAAGAACAACCATTGCACACGTGCAATCAATCAGCTGATACAGCTTAAGACATGGAAGACAAATTCTGAGTCATTCTTGGCCCTATCGTGGCCAAAATGACTCTCAAGCGAATTTACAACAGTCCCAAATGCACCAATGAACGTGGGAAAACAACAATCCCCAAAACCATAAACATTGAGCACAACTCACAACGTGGGAAAATGGTTCCAAACAGTCTATGCATGAGGAATACTTGCAACAGACCCCCAAACATAAAGAATCCACAACTATCACAACAAACCTTGAGAAGGACAGCGACCACCATGACTCACAGGAAGAACCACGGCTCCAATATCAACATTTAAATGACAGAAAATTAAATGACCATACCAGTCTGGGAGAAGAGCATACAACTGCAAATGGGAATGAAAGAGCATAGCTCCCAGTCCGCTGTGCAGATGGTAACAACGTAGAACCCACCACGCAGCCCGTGAGGAAAGGATACTGCCTCACCACTCGCAAATCCATAGAGGAAAAACAACATGGGTAACACCAGGATCGCTCCTGTGCGTGAGCAACAACAGCCAATGATCCCTGCGTGAGGATGAACAAGAATTCCCGCTTGCGCGTGGATGAACAGAACAGTGGATAGATGCGAGTAGGGAGTGCATGAGTGTTTAGCACAGGCGTGGAGGAAACGGATGTCTGCGTGAGTGATGGCGGTGGTTTTGGCCATTGTGAAGTCAACCGTGGTGGAGTGTGTGTGTAGGCATGGACTGACAGTCCCGCCACCCCACTCCCAAAACAAATTAATTGCGTCAACCACCAACAACCATTATTCAATGAAAGTTGTTGGGTAAGGCAAGGGAATAAGACACATGGATTTTTACCCCATTGTCCAAGGTTTGAAAAATTCCCCCACATCCTTATCCTTGTGAAAATCATGCCCCTTTCTCAGTTTAGTTGCCGCGATCATAGCTGGTCGGGTTCATTTAATTAATTATAGATGCATATTTACATGGTGACAAACATAAGGTATGCCGCATGCCCCGATATACCATCGGTGACAAATTTAAATCTGAACATAGCATCACCGATCAATGGTGGGGCCTTGGCCTTTATCTCTGCACCATGATCATTACAATATATACATCATGTACATTTAATGCAACGGGGTCAAAACCGGGGTGTTACATTCCCCTCCCCCTTCAATATCACTGTCCTCAGTGCTTTACAAAATTGAACAAAATGCTACACTAGTATCGCCTCAGTGTTCCGCAAAATTGAACAAAAATGGATGTGCCAATCGCATGGCATCCTCCAGCTCCCAAGTAGCCTCTTCAGGTCTGTAGTGCTCCCATTGCACCTTTACCTGACCTATGGCTCGGTTCCGGAGCATTGTGACCTTCCTGTCGAGGATGCGCATTGGCTCGATTCAGAACTCTCCCTCGAGTTCCACCTGAATCACATCCCAATTTATCACATGGTTAGGATCATGTACATATTTCTTAAGCAAAGAAACATGAAAAACATTATGAGCTCTAGTGCTAGCAGGAAATGCAAGTCTATATGCAACTGGCCCTATTCTTTCAAGCACTTCAAACATCCCACAGTATCTAGGTGACAACTTGGCACAACTTCCAAGTTTCAATGAACTCTTCCTTTCCCTCACTCTGAGGTAAACATGATCCCCAACACTGAACTCCCTGTTCACCCTATGATTATCTGCATAGATTTTCTATCTGTCCTATGTTGCTTTCAGCTTCTGCCTGACCTTTACAACCTCTTGCTCCATTTCCTTGAGCAATTCTGGTCCAAGCACAATCCTGTTCACTGGATTATCCCAAGTTACTGGTGTCCTACACCTTCTTCCATACAAAGCTTCATACAGACTCATCCCCAAGGATGCCTGCTGTCCATTGTTATAAGAAAACTCTACCAAGTGTAAGTAATCTTCCCACTTGGTTGGTTTGTCCATCACGTACATCCAAAGCATATCCTCAAGCACCTGATTAACTCTCTCTGTCTGACCATTTGTTTGAGGATGGTATGCAGTGCTGTAGTTTAGCTTTGTACCTAAATATGCAAACAATCCCTTCCAAAAGTTGGAAGTGAACTTGACATCTCTGTCAGAGACTATTGCCCTAGGCAATCCATGCAATTTGAATATCTCCTTCATGAAGATATTTGCAATGTTGCTAGTCTTGTACGAAGACTTAACCGGTATAAAATGCACTTCCTTCTTCAACTTGTCTACCACAACCATGATAGAATCATGTTGTCTCCAAGTCATTAGCAATACTGTAATAAAATCCATGGAAATAACTTCCCATTTCCATTCTGGAACTGGCAAAGGATGCAATAAACCTGCAGGGTGTTGATGCTCAACCCTTACCTGTTGAAATTTTATACACCTTGAAATGTACTCAGCCATATCCCTTTTCATACCTGGCCAAAAGTACTGCTTTCTAGCTGTAGCAATTGTCTTCTGATATCTTGGGTGACCAGAATATGGAGCTTGATGGATTTCATCCATAACAACTCTCCTCAAGTTTGCTACATTCGGAATATAAATTCCGCCTTTAAAAGTGAGAAGTCCATCTTCTTCCAATTTATATCCCTCATACCTCTTCTCAAGACTGTGCTGCTGCAATTTATCTTTTACCTACTCATACAAGTCATCTCCAGCAACATGATCAACAATATGCTGCCTCAAATTTGATTGGAAAATACTAAGAGATGCCGCATGCATTTCCTGCACCTTCCTGCTGAGCGCATCAGCTACCTTATTTTCTTTTTCCTTTATGTGCTTGATTTCAAAATCAAACTCACATAAAAATTCCAGCCATCTTGCTTTCCTAACATTCAGAGTAGGCTGATCAAACAGATACTTCAAACCACAATGGTCTGTTCTGAGCTCAAATCTTCTACCCATCAAGTAATGTCTCCACATCTTGAGAGCATGTACTATGGCTGCAAGCTCTAGATCATGAGTGGCATAGTTCTTCTCATGCTCCTTTAGCTTTCTTGACTCATATCATATCACATGGTTGTCTTGCATAAGGACTCCTCCAAGCCCTTGTCTGCATGCATCAGTACACACCACAAAATCTTTCTCTGGATCTGCAACTTTCAATACTGGTGCACTGGTGAGAAGACTCTTCAAATTATGGAAGATTTCTTCACACCTCGATGTCCATTCGAACTTCATCCCCTTCTTTTGCAAAGAAGTGATAGCATGCACAACTTTGGAGAATCCTTCAATGAATCTCCTGTAGTATCCTGCAAGTCCCATAAAAGATCTTACATCTGTCACATTTCTTGGGGTAGGCCAATTCATAATGGCTTCAATCCTTTTAGGGTCCACAGATATACCCCCTTCTGAGATAATGTGACCCAAATACTGAATTCTATCTCTGTAGAAGTCACACTTGCTCAATTTCGCATACAACTGATGCTCCCTAAGAAAATTCAATGTCAATCTCAAATGCTCTTCATGCTCTTCCTCATTCTCAGAGTAAACAAGAATGTCATCAAGGAAGACAAGAACAAACTTGTCCAAATACCTGCTGAAGACACTATTCATGAGGCACATAAATGTAGCTGGTGCATTTGTGAGACCAAATGGTACCACTACAAACTCATAATGCCCATACCTTGTCCTGAAGGCTATCTTATGAATGTCTTCATCCTTGATTCTCACTGTGATGGTAACCAGACCTCAAGCCAATCTTAGAAAATACCTTTGCTCCTCTCATTTGATCAAAGAGTTCATCGATCCTAGGCAAAGGATATTTATTCTTCACGGTAACCTTGTTCAACTGTCTGTAATCAATACACAACCCGAGTGTACCATATTTCTTCTTTACGAATAGGACTGGTGCTCCCCAAGGAGACACACTCGGTCGGATATACTTCTTGTCCAACAACTCTTGCAGTTGCATTTTCAACTCTAGCATCTCTGGGGTACTCATCCTGTAGGGTGCTTTGGACACTGGTGCTGCTCCGGGCACAAGTTCAATAGTGAAATCAATGTCCCGCTTTGGAGGAAGCCCTAAAATCTCACCAGGAAACACATCCCTGAATTCCCATAACACCTGATAGTCCTCCAACCTAGGAGTTTCATCTCTCGTTTCCTCCAAAATTTGAGCTACATACAACTGGAAACCCTTCCTACAGAACTTCTTTAACTGCATTGCTGAAACCTGCCTCACTGAAATTACCTTTGGAATACCTTTCACAACTACTAGGTTCCCTTCTTCATTCATGCATTCAAAAGTCTTATTGTAGCAATCAAGCTTCACCCTGTGAGCTTCTAACCAATCCATTCCAATGAGAACATCATAGGAACCAAGCGGTAGAACATTCAGATCTACACAAGTGACCAATCCATTCATGACTAATGGACATTTCTCTACCACTTCACTGACCTTTCTCTTAGTTCCAGTGGCTAGCTGGACTAACCAGGACTTTCTATGCCTTACTTTCTTAAAGGCACAAATATCAACTACTCTAGGAGTAATGTAACTATGCGTAGAACCAGGGTCAATTAAAATAGAAACAAACTGCTCAACAATCTTACCTGCTACTTCAACCACTGTTGACTGGTGATCTGCTTGACGATCCTCCAATGCTGCATAAATCCTAGGGACTTCCATTGCTACTTGACCCACTGTTTCTGCTTCTTGGACGTTATAAGCTGGCCTTGCACTCTCATTCTCGAGTGGACAGTTCCTGCGCAGGTGGGGTCCTCCACATTTCTCATTCTTCTTATCCTTCCATGCCTTGTGGTAATCCGGCTTACCTTTGCTTTCCTCATAGCAATATTTAGCTTTCCTTATTGCTTCTTCAAGAGTTCTAGGTTCATAAAACTCGATTCTATCTTTGTAAGACTGAGGTAATCCACTCATAAAATGCTGGACCTTCACCTTTTCATCTCTGATGTACCGGACATACCTCAACAGCTCTAAAAACTTATTTCCATATTCTTCCATGGTCTGCTGTCCCAATCTCAACTCATGGAACTCCTTAATCTTGTCATCATAATACCTGTCTGAGAGATACTTCTGCTTGAAGTACTTCTTGAACTGCTTCCACTTAAGTCTCCTTTCACTAATCCTCTTTACCTTCTTGAAGTGTTCCCACCAAATGGATGCTCTTCCATTCAGATTGAATATGGCAAGTCTTGCCTTCATGTTTCCTGAATAGTCATGCACTTGAAAGTACTTCTTTATCCCAAGAAGCCAAGCCTCAGCTTCTTGTCCCGTCCTTACCTCACCATCAATTGTAGGAGGTTTAGCTTTCTTAAATTCATCCCGAGAGCGATCCCTATGGTGTCTCTTTCTTTTATGAGAAGAAGAACTTGAATCCCTGCTGGATTCTTAAGAATCAGATGATCCACTAGGAGTCCTTCTCCTTCTCCTGGTACTACTCTTACTGCCTTCTGGTCTTGCTGTACCTCGTCTGGAGTCTATCTTTCTATGTAAGTCTGTCAAACTCTGCAACATTGTAGCATTCAACTGATGCTGCTCTTCCTGGGCTTTGATTAAGATTCTCATGGTAGCTGCAACGTCTGATGGTGTCTCTTGGAATCTCCTTCCATTAGACTCAATGTCATCATTTCTATTACAGGCATTTTCTCCCATGGCATCTTTTGCTTGCTCATGAGAATACCGAGCATCATAACCATCATGGGTTCTCATAACAGATCCACCACTTACTTGTCAAACTGCACCACCTGGAATACTTCCCTGGAAGGGGACTATGACTCTGCAAACGTGTTAATAACAAAATTGTTAGATGCATAACATATAAATCAAAATCACTTACCTTCTCTTGGAAAAATCATAAACCACAAATTTTCCCAACACAGGATTTCTTCATCAAAGAATATCAATCTGGCGCATGAAATCGCTACCACTTTCTCATTTTTTATCCCTGAAAATTCACTGTACAACTATTGAAAATCTCAATGAATAACAGTCAAAATTGGCCGAGAAATCCCACGGAAAATTCAAAATTTCCTCTGCAGAATCGACTCCCGAAACAACTAACCGTTCCGCAGAATCGGCTCCCGAAACAACTAACCGTTCCGCAGAATCGACTCCTGAAACAACTAATTCTTCTGCAGAATCAGCTCCCAAAACAACTAATTCTTCCACATAATCGTCTCTCGGAACCACTAACCGTTCCGCAGAATCAACTCCCAAAACAACTAATTCTTCTGCAGAATCGGCTCTCGGAACCACTAACCGTTCTGTAGAATCGGCTCCCAAAACAACTAATTCTTCTGCAAAATCGGCTCTCGGAACCACTAACCGTTCCGCAGAATTGGCTCCCGAAACAAATAATTGTTCCAACGTTTCGGTGGTCTCTCTCATCGGAAGACTTAGTGCTTTCGCTTCCGCAACGGCGGCACATGAACCACTTTCCTCTTTCAATCGGTGTCGGAAGTATTTCTCATTGAAAGACTTAGTGCTTTCTCTTCCGCAATGGTGGCACACAAACCACTTTCCTCTTTTGATCGGTGTCGGCAGTCTTTCTCGTCGGAAGACTTAGTACTTTCACTTCCGCAATGGCGACACACGAACCACTTCTTCTTTCGATTTCGGCCTTAGAGAAATTTTTAACTTCTTTCTTTTTCTTTACGGCGTCGGCGGTCTTTTCACATCGGAAGGCTAGTGCCTTTGGCTTCTGCAACGGCGGCACGCCAAACGCTATTTCTTCTGATCAGCAGCTGTTTACTTGGAAAAATTCTAAACTTCCCCGCGGCGTCGGTTGTCTTCACACATCGGAAGTCTAGTGACTTTGGCTTCTGCAACGACGGCACGCCAAACACTATTTCTTTCGATCGGCGGCTGTTTACTTGGAACAATTTTAAACTCTTCTTGCGGCGTTAGTGACCGGAGGGATTTCCCGTCAGGCGTGTAGTTGTTTTGCCGTCCGCAATGGTGGACGCTCAATCAACTACCTTCAGCCGATGGTCGTCCAACACTTAGAAAATTTCCACGATTTTCTTCAAACTATTTTGTCGAATAGACTTCCTCCTAACGCTTTCGCTACACCGGAAGTCTTTCCCACTGGTGTCTCGACTGCTCAACACTTAGACCGTTTTCTTTTGAATTTTTCCTGTCATTCACTTCATGATTTCTGCTGGGTAGAATGAGGTCCTGCCTCTATCACTACATCATTAAAGGCTCATTCAGGCCCATGCTTGCAACATAAGCTCTGATACCATACTGTCACGTCCCCATGCCTTTGACTGGCGTAGAGGACGTGACCCAAAATTCAATCACAGTGGGATAAGAGCCCCATGAACATGTGCATGCACAAAATTGCTGAAACAGAATACTTAAATAAAACTTTGAACTAGAATATGCACACATGAATCTCTATCATGCACAGATGCAATTATGTATCTTGCACAGTGGAATTAACGTGCATTCATTTAAGCATTCATTCCACATGTTCAACATGATTAGTAACAGAAAATATATATTTGCAGAAGTAAAAATGGACAAGATCACTTATCTTATGATGAACTCTTCTGCAACCAGCTACGCCGCTGCAATGTTCCACCCAACCATAGGCCAGTGTGCTCCTTAATCTCTCAGCAGCGCTACCACCCCCGAGCTGGGCATGATTCTCCAAGGAATAAGGGAACTAGCAGGATTACACATAGCCAAGGGTATATAAAACACATGCAAGCCAACACAGTTGGGTTTATCAGGCCATCAAGAAGTGGGAAAGGCTCAATGCTAAGCTGGTGAGCTCATTACAGAGCCAAGAATACCTACACCAAAACTAGCCTGACCTCTAAGACACCCAAACACACCCAACACAAGGAATCAGTCCCTTCTCTGCTACACAGTCCCTCAGGCCCTACATTCCCTTCCAGTTCTGTTCAGGGGTGATGGAGAAGAAGGCCAGCCCTCTAGCTCTATCTGTGTGGTTTCCAGCCACCAGGTTTATCAAGAAAACCAAGCCCCCATCCCTGCTCCCTACACAGTCTAAAGACCAACCATTGGACACGTGCAATCAATGAGCTGATACAACTTAAGACAGGGAAGACAAATTTTGATTAATTCTTGGCCCTATCATGGCCAAAATGACTCTCAAGAAAATTTACAATAGTCCCAAACGCACCAATGAACGTGGGAAAACAACAATCCCCAAAACCATAAACAGTGAGCATGGCTCACAACGTGGGAAAACGGTTCCAAATAGTCTGTGCGTGAGGAAGACTTGCAACAGACCCCCAAACATAAAGAATTCACAACTATCACAATAGTGTTTGAGAAGGACAGCAACCACCGTGACTCACAGGAAGAACCACAACTCCAATCTCAATATTTAAATGACAGAAAATTAAACGACCATACCAGTCTGGGAGAAGAGCATACAGCTGCAAATGGGAATGAAAGAGCACAGCTCCCAGTCCACTGTGCATATGGTAACAACGCAGAACCCACCACGTAGCCCGTGAGGAAAGGATACGGCCTCACCACTCGCAAATCCGCAGAGGAAAAACAATGTGGGTAACACCAGGATCGCTCCTGTGCATGAGCAACAACAGCCAACGATCCCTGCATGAGGATGAACAAGAATTCCCACTTGTGCATGGATGAACAAAACAGTGGATAGACACGAGTAGGGAGTGCGTGAGTGTTCAGCACAGGCATGGAGAGAACGGATGTTTGCGTGAGTGATGGCGGTTGTTTTGGCCATTGTGAAGTCAACTGTGGTGGAGTGTGCGTGTAGGCATGGACTGACAGTCCTGCCACCCCACTCCCAAAACAAATTAACTGCCTCAACCACCACCAGCCATTCTTCAATGAAAGTGGTTGGGTAAGGCAAGGGAAGAAGACACATGGATTTTTACCCCATTGGCCAAGGTTTGACAAATTCCCCCACATCCTTATCCTTGTGAAAATCATGCCCCTTTCTCATTTTAGTTGCCGCGATCGTAGCTGGTCGGGTTCATTTAATTAATTATATATGCATATTTACATGGTGACAAACATAAGGTATGCCGCATGCCCCGATATACCATTGGTGACAAATTTAAATCCGAACATAGCATCACCGATCAAGGGTGGGGCCTTGGCCTTTAGCTCCGCACCATGATCATTACAATATATACATCATGTACATTTAATGCAACGGGGTCAAAACCGGGGTGTTACATGTTCCTCATTTATTCCTATCAGCCATTTTCACAACATAACATATTTCCATACATCGAGCACTTCCTCCTAGCTTGACTGACCATTACAGAGTTTTTGGTAAGCTCTTTTCTGACTCCTGAAAGAATGAAAATATTGCTGAGCACTATTGCATCCTTTCTCACTCGTTAAATTATTTGAAAGGGAGTCTATGTGGCCTCACTTATCTCAGTTTTTGTACTTTGTAGACTATTAAAATAAAATGACCACCCTAACACCTTCCAGCTAGGAACGTTTCCCGTTGTATCCTTTTATGCTTTGTAGGACATTGGGACTGTAAATTATGAAAATGATCCTTATGGGTTGTCTTTAAGCTCTTTTCCACCCCTCTCATCAAGCAAATTTCGTTGAGCAATCTTGGTTTCGTTCATGCTCATAAAATTATTTGAATGACCGTCCAATCGGTATAGGTTAAACCTTTTCTGGCCTAGTTGGACTACCTACGGTAAAGAAGTATCTCTTCCCCCAAAGGTTGGGAGAGCTCTCCTTTGTATAATTTTATCCTTTTTCGGGATTTATTGGCAGGTAATTTTGAGTTAGATTAGCTGTGCAGTACCAAGGATGTTCTATAAGGAGGAAGATTATCTTCAAGGTGAAAGATGGCACGCAAGGCGAATTGGTCATATTTTGTAGATTTTGGTAACATTTTGTAGTTTTTGGTCCAAGTAGTTAGGAAGTTGATCTAAGTGGACCATTTTGTAAGGGAACAAGCCTATAAGTAGATCTATGGTTGTAATGTTGAGATAATCTTAGACCTGGGTATCTGAGATCATACATTGAAGGTTTCTTTTTGTTTCATCGCAACTGCGGAATTGTGTTTTGAGAACCTGTTTGATGCAAATTGAATATAACATGATGGAGATTTGATGAAAATACTGTGTCTTTTTCATTTTTCTATTTTCCTGTTTTCTGCGATGAGATGTTAATAAATTAACATTGCAGTATGATGCTCCATTCTGAATGATGCGATGCTTCTATGTTTTAAATCATGTTGTGTTTGTAGATTTGTTTATGCAGAATTTTCTTGCTACAATTTGAATATGTTGATATGATCTGATGAGTGATGGTATGGATCTATGATAAACAATCCAATGCTTAGATTGTGAAGTAATGATGTGATAGTTGAATAGTAAATGCACAAAACCCCTCCTTCTTATTGCGGAAACGTGGTTCTGACATTTCTCCCTTGAACATCTCAGGTGAGACTTCATCTTCCTTCGTAGGTGTTGCTGGACAGGGTAAAACCTGTCTGGGTTGGTGCTCAGGGAGATCAATGAGTTAAGGGTGTCGACAGAGAGTGAACCCCTATCAACAGATCTATGTCAACAAATGGTTCTGTTGTTGAAACCATAGTGCGCGGAGAAGGAGGACATGTTGTGGCATCCAAAAATACCAAAGATTCAATATTGGTTCGACTTGAAGGCTCAAGAATTTGCGAGAGAGGAGAATCAAAACCCTAGATTTTTTATAGAACAATGGTTGGGAAGGTACCTGTATTCTAATCTCCACAAGTACTTCTTTTCTAGGTTTCCAATAATATTGTATGAGTGGTTGGCGTAGCTGACCTATCGGAAGACAAATTTCCAAGGAGGCGAACCCACTTGCTTGAATCTGGAGCTGATCCAGTAGCTGTAGGATATAGATAACAGAGCATCGATGGATGTCGAAGTGTGGCTTGATAGCATCTTAGAGGGATATATCACCGAATTCGTGGTCGACATAGTCAAGTATTACATTGACGTGGAGAGGGAATTCTTCAAAGGACCAAGAGGTAGGTTTATGTTATCATTGCAATTGTCAATTAAATGTGCATCTGTGAAAAAGGAATATTGAAGATGAACTCTATGGGTACCGTGGAAATGAGGGTTGGATGGCATGATCCGGGGTAGATGGATGGGATTTATGATGAGATTGTGAGGGAAGTTGAGGAAAGAAGTGGTCTTCTGCGAAGTGGAGTAAGGTTTCGACGAGAGAAGAGGCAGAGGACTAAGGAGAGTCCTACTACGACTAGAACAAGAGGCTACGAGAGAATATCACAAGGGACAAAGTGAACCTATAGATAAAAAGGAGAAAACCATGCTACCCCCGAGCCTAAGGAAAGACCAACCTAGAGCAACAATGTACCCACACCTCTGTGCACTGCCACACACTCATGAAGAAATAATAGCTCGACATTGACTTGTCTGATGTGTCAACAACACTCTAATAGTAGTGGATCATCGAACGTAGGAAGAAGGACCAAGATGGCAGGCGATAATGCAAAGTTACCTCTATGTCATGGGAACAAGATCGAGGATCTCGAATAATACTGGTTTATGTGCGAAGCAGTTTGGACTGTAAATCAAGCTCAAGATGATCATTAGAGGAAATTTAAACTCAAAATGGGCCTTTTAACTCTAATTCAAATTCCATGTCATCATGTGTTAGCTAATAAAATTTCTTTAAATTTGAAATATTGAATAGGTCTTAATAAAATTTTTAATATAAATTTGGGGAAAGGTATCATAAAAAAACTACTTTTTTTGTTCATATTTTTGACATATGTCCCTTTGTTTTTACTCAAATTTTGATCGAGAGAGCATCCAACGAGTACCCACTCGGGATACTTTTGACAGACCCCTCTACCCTAAAAACAAGAAATACCTGAAAAAACATGATGATGATATCATCATCACATGTTTTTAGGTATTTCTTGTTTTTGGGGTAGAGGGGTCNTATATATGTCGAAAATACAAACAAAAAGTAGTTTTTTCTTTTCTTCCTCCAAAATTAATAAATATTATTTTATTAATTTTCCTTAGGAGGCTCATTTTGAGTTGAAATTTTCTCTAATGGATGTTAAGAAAGGTCAGTTGGCGACAAATTTTCGAGGTTGGGCACTGGACGAGTACATGAAGTTTATATAGTTTCTTACAGGGGACACAAAAAACACCTTGGAAGAGATCATAACTAGATTGATTGAAGAGTTCAGAAAGCCTAAGTTTGAGGAAAAATATATTACGGAGCTAAAGGAGATCAAGAAATATACAAATGAATCCATATGGGATTTCGATTAATGATTCAAGACACTAATGGAAAAAGTCATTTTTGGAATGAGTGATGTGCAACACAAGGAGTGCTTCATCGTGGAATTAGTACCGCATTTCAGGATGCCCTTGATGCAGAAAAATATTGTGACACAGAGAGAGGATTAGGAGATCATGATGAAGCTAGAAGCTTCACCTGTTGGAGAAAATGGGGTTGGTATGAATTAGATTCAATCGCAAGTGACAAACCTGGCGATCCAATTGCGAGACATTAAGAAGGGAAGGGATTATCGTGAAGAAATATGGTGTACTCGATGCCATATAGAAGGAAATCATAAGGATCAGTGCCCATATTTTAGATATTATCTACTATCAGGAGCTCCGAATCTGTTGAGTCATGGTGGCATGCCATGATGTCATGTCTGTCAAGTTCATGGACATTGACATGAAGATTGCGTGTTTATGCAGAAGATGGTCTCGTAGATGACGAATTTTCATTGCACATGTTGTCGATCTGTTGGTCATGAGGAGAAGGACTATCGAGCATATGACTTGCTCCATGAGAGGACTATGTATTAAATTCTGTCACAACAATATTGAGACAAAGCACATACTTACAAGAGATTCAAGACAATTCAGGCATGAAATGACATAACGATACTGCAATAGGAGGTTTCAGCTCTGTATAATCAATAATGGAATAAAATCAATGATACAATGTCATGCAAAATGCATGAATTCCAAGTCAATTCGAATTCAATGGAGATCATTTGAATTGCATGGATGGGTGTAGCTTAACTGACTGTAGCCACACTGAACACACTTAGTTAACCACTAATATATCCATGCTTGACTCTAATTGAGTCCTAACTGAATCAGAGTGCAATAAATGACTGAGTCAAACTGAATGTAACTTACTGAGTACATGTCACTGCATGTCAATCAGTAGGTGGTAGTGCATCATTAACTCCAGACAGCTTTGATAAAGTGAACTGAACTGATACTGGTCATCATAAGTTGTTGGAGGTGCATTAAATCACTCCAGTTCAACCAAATCATTCCAAAATAGACAATGACACGAGGGAGGCACCTTTACAACTCAACTTAACTGATTGTTATGTGAAACAACATTCATTTTACTATTTGGTGCACTTATGACACTCAAATCACCCCAGTATTCCTCCCTGGTTGAAGGAGGAATCTTAGTTAGCCTCCCTGACTGTAGGACAAGGTCTAGTTGGCCTCCCTGATTGAAGGAGGGCATGAGTGTGCTCATGTTGATTTCATGGTGTGTTGATGATGATGTCAATTCAATCAATAAACTTAGGATAGTGGGTAATTAGGAAAAATTTGACCAAATAAAGTGTGTAAGTTGGATAATGACTCCAACACGATGGATGCATACTATGTGAAGGGAGAAGATCATCGACCAGCGGAGAGACCACTATCACAGCAACCACCACATAGTTGGTATAGCCACACTCATAACCAAAGTTTGTACCACATACACAACCACAACAAAATTTTGTGCCACAACCGCAATTTGCTCTGTCGTCGCTACAGTACAACCAGATGCAGTATGCCTTGCAACAGTCACAGAATACTCAAGCGCAGTATACCCAACCCTAGTATGTGCAATAGTAGCCGAATCCCCTGCAGCAGCAACATCAATTCAATCAACTATGGTATTAGCAGCAAGGAGGATTTTGTGGAGTATTATGAGGAGGACGAGGCATAGGTTTTGGTCGAGGAGGAGGACAAGGTTGTGGACCTATGCAATGTTACAATTGCAAAGTACTGGGGAATTATCAGAGAGATTGTTTGAACATGCAAGCGCAGTGTAATTATTGTATCATTTTGGATCACATAGCTAAATACTATCCACAATTGATCGCGAAGTGGAAAGCAAGGAATGCTCCAGAATTTCAAAACCAAAACCAGAACCAGAACCAGAATACAAATAAGAATGCGAACCAGCCAGAGAATCTTCCACCAAACCAGAACCAAGGACCAAAAATTGTGAATATCTCAGTAGAACCCAGAGTTCAGGATGTTTATGCCGCTGTTATTACTCGAGGAGGTGCGACAATAGGAGATGATGGCTCGATTCCACAAGTTCGGTTGGCTGGAAAGAAGAAGGTGCAATTTGATGTCGACACTGAGAGGGACACATTCTTTGAAGCACATGACATGATAAGAATAGATCTGGGTAAGTTTCCTATTTATGAAATGCCACCTGTTTTTTATTCAACTTTAATAGCAGGACCTTCACTGTAGCATGGTACCTTACAAAACTTGTTTGAATGTTGTATGTCACTGGAAAAATATCTTGATATGCTCGTTGAGATTATGAGTATGTTGCATCGACCAAAGAAGGTGTAATGTCCCTGACCCTCTGACCAGCGAAGAGGATGCTACCATAACATTAACATGCAGGTTAAAATCCCCATGAAGTTGAACATACCTAAAAATTTAAATTCTTGAACATAAAACATGCACAGATACATAATTATTCATCATATAGCGGAAGAAAACATACGTTCATTCTAGCATTCAACATGTTCATCATCATTCATTAGACAATAATATAAGTGCAGAGATGAAATGGCCAAGAATACTTATCTTATAAAGATCTCGTCCCGCAACCAGCTACGTCGCTGCAACGTTCCACCCAACCATAGGACATCGTTCTCCTTAATCTCTCAGCAGCACTGCCACCCCCAAGCTGGGCATGATTCCCCAAGGAATAAGGAACAAATAGGCTTACACATAGCCAAGGATACACAACATATCAGATCAGTCAAGCCAACACAGTTGGGTTTGTCATTCCATCAAGTAGTTGGGAAAAGGATAATTGCTAAGCTGGTGAGCTCATTGCGGAGCTAAGGACACCTACACTAGAACTAGCATGGCTTCTAGAACACCCACACACACCCAACACAAGGAAATCAATCCCTTCTCTGCTACACAGTCCCTCAGGCCCTAGCCTACCTCCTAGTGCTATTTAGGGGATTGTGGAAAATAAAGCCATCCCCATAGCTCTGTCTGTGTCGTTCCCCAAACACACCAGGTTTATCAAGCACATCAAGCCCTCTTTAACCACTCCAATGCATTATGAGGACAAAACCACTATGTGCATGCAACAACTAGCTATTAAAGCTTTAACATGGGATATACAACTCCCTGGATCATTCTTGGCCCTATCGTGTCCAGAACGATCCCACAGCAACCTACAACAACCCAAATCACAAGGGAAAACACAACCAACCAAAATGTAGGTACTCCCAGCAATCTACAGCCGATACCGCCATGAAAAGGGGAAAACACAGTCAATCCAGACATGGAGGAGACTACAACCAGGATATCCAAAGGAAGGACAGGGTAATACATAGTTCAATCATACCAAGGGAAAATCGATTCTCTGCGTGAATGGAAGAAAGAACAGAACTATCGACAGAAAATCGGTGTGAGAGAGGAAAAGCATGTAAGAAGACTACAAATCCGTAAGGAGAAATGCCCACCTCAAATCGGTAGGGGAAAAAAACACACCCACCATCTCAGGGGCGTGAATGGCTCTGTACAGGAAATCATGGTTGATAGTGGAAAGAACCCATTTCTCAGCTCGCTTCCTAGATCAAAATGACGCCAAAGTCTGTGTGTGAGGAGGTGAACCCCAAATGATTCAGAGAATGGGAGAGTGGGAAAACTGTCCCCTATTGTTTTTCCTTCCCCAAGTGAATAAATGACTTAGCTGGTGGGGCGTGCATGGGGCAAGCCTGTCACCCCCTCGCTACCCAGCAGAATAACTACCCTCAACCAAAATCGGGGTTTTTCAATGGGTTCCTGACACATGGATTTTCCCCATAGGTTCTAGGTTTAAAAATGCCCCCCTTACCCTTGGGAAAATCATTCCCTTTTCAATGTAGTTGTAGTGAACATAGCTGGTTGGGTTCATTTAATTAAAATGCACATTTACATGATGACAAACTTAATATGTGCTGTATACCATGATATACCATCGGCAATGAATCTGTTCGCTGAAACATAACATAACCGAATCGATGGTGGGGATTTTGCCTTTATCTCCACACCACGATTCATTACAATATATACATCACATACATTAATGCAAACGAGGTAAAAAATGGGACATTACAGAAGGGGTGGAGGGAGTCTGTTGTGAACTACTTGCATAAGAAGAAGACTGGGAAAGAAATGAGAATGCATATCTAGATTGGGGATTACGAGGTAGATTCATTCATTCTGAATTTAGGCTCAGATGTCAACATTTTTACAAAATAGACATGGGAAAATATGGGGAAACAACAACTAGTTTGGTCCCATGTACAGTTGTGATTGGCTAACTAAGCGAGAGTAACCCCAATTGGGTGAGTACCACGTCTTGCAGTGGAAGTAGAAGGCATGAGGACATATGCGTATTTTGATGTCATTGAGATTGTCGACAAAGGAGGCTCATATCCCGCACTGCTGTGGATTGGATGGGCTAACGGAAGCCTGGTAGTGATCAATTTTAAAAAGTGTGCGATAACTTTCGAGAACTACAATACCAGAGTAATAGCCCGGATGGATCCAAATGAAGGAAATAGGTATGTGGAAATAGTTAAGGAAGAAATTTTATGGGGATGGGATAATGCATACAAGATCTTAGAAGATTACATCCATCCTACTGCTGATGGAGAGCTAGGCTAGAGAATCTCTAGCTCTACATCTTCGGATTTCGATGATGCCTTGGAGAATTGGAAGAATCAGATGCATGAGGCATCAGTGTAGAAGTGTGGAAACGTTACTCAGTCGCTATGACAAGTCGCAACATATATTGCTGAGTTACCGACCTATGAGGGACTACCCGACTTACCTGAACTTTTGGTTCATTTTGAATATAGAGTCTTGGAACCACAAATATTGTTGGAATTGGATGAATCATTGAAGGCTACTCCAGCATGGTGGTGGGTGACACACAAGAAGTCGATCAATGGGTGGTCGCTATGTCATAGGTTGATCGAAGTTTGCTTCGACAGAACAAAACAATACCAATCTGAGAATTATGATGGTCGGAATGATCCTAATGACCATTGGATTGTATGTCAGAACATGTGGGTTTCAAGACCAAAGAATGAATGGGTCATGCTTTCGTACACAACTCGGATGAAATGTCGTAATAATGGTATGTATCGATCAAGCTGAGAAGAGAGATCATGACATGGGAGGAGTTGATGATCTATTTTAAGTCACACCTTCAGTTTTGTGGATACTGATCATGTGGTTCATAGCGCGTTGCAACATATCTGCGACGTTGTCTTGAAGGTAGTTCAAGTTGCATATCAAGTGGAACCGCATGAAGCACCAATGATGCAGTCAATGATGGAGTGTTACAATGTAACATGAGGGCTAGCGGATGAAGATGACCCAAGGAACATTGATATCCTAGGATATGAAGGAATTCGAGATATCGCGGAACCAAATATGCCAACAGACAAAATCAATCAACCATTGAAGGTTCGAAAGGTCAACATTGGGATAGAGTAGGAACCCAAGTTCATGAATATTGGAACTAATGGGATGAAGAAACCATGGCAAAGATCAGCGATTTGTTTCCTGAGTTTTAAGACTTGTTCCCGACAAAGTTTTCTGAAATGAAGGGGATATTAGGAGATTTGGGAGAAATGAAAATCCCACTGAAGCCAGATGTGAAACCTATGAAGTAGCATCTGTATTGAATGAATCCGCGATACAAGGAAAGAGTAAAGGCTGAGCTCTATAGAATGTTGGATGCAGGAATCATAGAACCAGTTGAAGGATCAGAGTGGATCATCCATATGGTGGTGCAAGATAAGAAGACTGGCGAGGTTTGAATCTTTGTTGATCTCAGGAAGCTGAATGATGCATTCCTTCATGATCCGTTCTTGACATCATTTACAGACGAAGTGTTAGAAGGAGTGGGTGGTCAAGAAATCTATTCATTCACAAATGGATTTTCTGGCTATCATCAAATTAATATTGTGAAAGAGGATCGGCATAAGGCAACGTTTGTGATTGAATGGGGATGTTATCAATACACGGTGATGCCATTTGGATTAAATAATGCACCTACGATACTCTCTAGGATCATAGTTGTCATGTTCAAGGATTTTATACAACAATTTTTGGTGGTATACATGGATGATTGGATAGTTTATGGAAAGGTAAAGGATCAACTTGCAAATCTGCAACTAATGCTGGAGCGGTGTTGATAATATTAGATCGCGTTGATTTGAATAAGTGCATATTTTATGTGCCCTTTGGAATGTTACTAGGACACATTGTCTGTAAGGAAGGACTATTGGTTGATCCAACAAATATTGCGCTGATTCTTAACTTTCCACCACCAACGAATGTGAAACAACTTAGAGGGACATTAGACCATACATGGTATTATCGCAAGTTCATTCGGGGTTATACCGTGATCAAAGAACCCATGGAATTTTTTTTGAAGAAGGATGTGTAGTTTGAATGGAGTCACGAGTGTTAGGGAAGTTTTGACACATTGAAGACGAAGATGGCTACCACACCAATATTGGTCTTTATGGATTGGAGGAAGGAATTCCATGTACATGTTGATGCATCGTCAATCGCACTGGGAGTGGTGTTGACACAACTAGGCGAAGGGGATATTGATCACCCGAATGCTTTTTCCAATTGGAAGTTTTCATCTACAGAGAAGAATTACACCACAACGGATAGAGAAAGGTTGGAATGGTCTACACATTGCAGAATTTTTGACATTATCTATTGAGAGGTCATTTCAAAATGTTTACTGATCACTCTGCATTGAAATACCTAGTGAATAATCCTATTTTGGGGGGGAAGATATGCCGATGGATACTCCTCTTCCAAGATTTTTATTTAGAGATAGTTGTGAATCTAGGTCGCTTGAATGCAAGATTAGACCATTTATCGTAGATCAAGACAGGTGAAGAGATGACGAACATCGAGGATGGGTTACCTGATGTAAAACTACTCATAGTTGGAATGGTTGATGATTACTATGGGAAAATAGTTTAGTTTTTTGCGACAAGAATAACACTAGAAGGGCTCACTGCAATTCAGAGGAAGAATTTGGTTGTTCACGCCGTGGATTTTTAGTTTATTGCTAGAGAAATTTATAAGATGGGACCTGATGATATTTTACAGTGATGCATCCTACTACATGAGAAAGAAAGATTCTTGGTAGAGGCACATGTGGGAGTTGCAGGTGGACACTGCAGAGGTCATGCAACAACAAGGAAGGTGTTTCACATAGGATTATGGTGGCCAACTCTCAACGGGGATGCAGCAAACTATGTGAGGGCTTGTGATGTTTTCTAAAGAACTGGGAAGCCATCGCGAAGAGATGAGATCCCATTAGTAACTCAAGTACTGTTGTAGCCATTTGATAAATGGGTAGTGGATTTTGTGGGACCAATCAACCCACCAGGAAAGAGAACTGGTGCATGGTATATGATTACAACAATAAATTATTTAACAAGGTGGGAAAAATTTGCACCAGTGATAGATTGCACTACCACGATTGTAGTAAGGTTTGTCTTTGACAATGTTGTCACTCATTCTAGTTTTCCAAAGATCTTGACGAACGATCAGGGGAGACATTTCATTAACTGCACCATCAGTGCACTGACAGAGGAATTCTAGATACAACACAATAAGAGTGACCCTTATCATCCACAAGCTAATGGGACAGTTGAATCGTTCAATAAGGTGTTGGAGCATGCGCTCACGAAGGTCTACAACTCCAACCACAATGATTGGGATTTGAAGATTCTAGCAGTATTATGGGTTTATCACACTACTTGCAAAATATTGATAGGGAAAACACCATTTAAGTTGGTGTATGGGTAGGAAGTAGTGATGCCAATGGAGTATATTGTTCCAAGATTGTGCATCACTGTACCGATAGGGATGGATGGCGAGGGAGAGGTAGAGGAACTCCTAGCTCATTTGGTGCAGCTAGAGGAAGATCGCTTTGTCGTAGGATTCCATCAGCATGTTGAGAAGGATCGATAGAAAGTATGGCACAACTGCCACATCAAGAACAAGCACATTCAGCAAGGAGACTTGGTGCTTCTATATGACAGTAAGTTCATGAAACATCTAGGTAGGTTGCAAATGCATTGGTTGGGTCGTTACATTATAAATTTCATTACCGAGGGAGGTGTTGTTTAGTTACAATAGTTGGATGGTGTGTTGTTACTGAATTTGGTGAACGGAAGCCTGATCAATCCCTATAGAGTGGGACCGGTGCTACATGATGTTTGAAGAATTGTGTAGGAAAAAACAAAAACAAAAACAAAAAATTGGTTTTGCATAAGGTGGTAAGGAAGAGGCTGGCACACTAGGAGAAAGTGGCAGCGCAAGCAGAAGACTTGGGATCACAGCTAGGGAGAAATGTTGTGACGTCCTCAGGGATGAGATAGAGTCAAATCAATAGTAAATGCAGTAGTTAAACTAGTTATTCAACAATGATCTTGGATCCGACACACATTAATAGCGGATCCGACTATTATATCGGGAGGATCAACAACAGATTTGGATGATGAGGGTGGATATGGTCGAAATTATTGGCTAATATTTCACATGGTTTATCCCGCTCTATAAGAATCAGTGTGCCATAGTTTGAAGGCTCCATTATTGAGTTTTAGTTGCAGAGATTGTATTTCCGAGCTTGAGTCATAGAGCTGTAATTGCATTGAAGGGTTGTGATTGAGTTATAGGTTGAGTTAGATTGACTTGCAGAGTACTTGCGACTGATGCAATGAGTAACACCACAAGAAATTTCAAGTGGGAGTCTGTGGGATTCACTAGTCATCGATGTCCCAATTGAGGAAGAAGTAGCAAGTATGCCGGTGGGATCGTCATCTGTCACAAGGAAGAAGAGGGGTTCCAATCGACAAAATTCGCTAATGCAGAGGAAGAGAAGCACAAGGAGTTAGAAGAGAGCCAATGCAAATGCAATAGAGGCCTCCACAACCAGGGTAGGGGTGACCTCAACAAACATTTTGGCTTTGTGCCTACTTCGCATGAGTGGGCATTGGGGTTGGAAAATTCGAGGCTTTTAGGCCTGATTCACATGCCCCATTTTGGGCTATTGACAGAGGAAAATGCATGCACCAAGAAATTATTGGCATGATTCCATGGATCTTAACTGTGGCTGGATCGACTAGTACCAATCATCATAGAATTGATCTCACAGATTACGGGGTTTCCCATGAAGGGGACCAACCTATCGCAATATTTTTGGGGAAAGGACAACGATAAAAGATTGGCAACAAAGTTGAAGAAGAAATATGACTTGCAGTGTAGTAGACCTGTGTATGCTGTGGATAGCATCAATGAGAAATATATGCGCATTGCATCCAGGATTCTGTCCAACAAGGTAGTGCGGAATAATTGACTGAACCAATGCACCTTAGAGGTGGTTGCATGTGCTGAACAGTGCGCTGTCGGCATACAAATGAACTGGTCATTGTTCTTACTGAACCATTTGATGGAGGATTCCATGATCATGCAAGAGGGGAAGAATCCCTTGACATATAGTTGGATATTTATATTGATTGCATTATTCGCGTGGATGGAGCCCACATACTACCATGGAATGGACGTTGCAGTCTCCCAAGTCTGCAAGGGTGCGAGATACCAAAACCTCTGGAATCTTAGTGAAGAAGATAAGCTGAAGGACTGCACCATACAATTTTGGTTGTATTGGGATGCATTGCAGGTTGCAATAGTGAAGGTTCTGCGGTTGAAAGAGGAAGGAGTAGCGAAGTATTGCCGAGTTATCAGATTCACCATTGTCCCACATGCCATACATGTACAAGCGCAATGTGGCCCTGAGAAACAATGGTTAGAAAAACACTATAATATAATGGAGGATGAGCTAGATGCTATATTCGTCGAGTGTCCTATAGACTGGAAAGCACCGGTGAGTCTAGAGGAGGTGTCAAGCAACAAGTCGAGTCCTTGAGCAGATGTGCTAGTGGATCAAGCATCAATGCATGGTAATGATTGGGAGTGTAGAGAGGAATCATGGAGAACCCTAACTGATTCAGAGGAAGAAAGGAAATATGAGGAAACACGCACAAAGAGGAGGAAAGAGAAAGGAGAATCCAGTGGCACATCGCCAATGGAAAATTCACAGGTATATTGCATAATAGTGATGATTACAGTGAAGAGAAGTGAAAGTGAAGCACAACTGAAGCGAAAAGCGATGAAGGTCTTTACAGAGGTAAAGACTTAAATAACTTCTTTGATTAACACAATTTTGGAAATAGTATCAGAAGAAAATATGGCGCAGAGAGTGGATGAGATTAGTATGGGGAAATGGAACAGAATAGTGCCCATTCTGCCAAGAGCAGTGGAAATGTAGAGAGAGGATATTGATGAGACTTTTCATTAGTAAAAAACCATTACGTTGGATGTCAATGAGTTGTCGACGCACACATTGGTGCAACTGCAGAAGTTGGTTGCACAAGAATTAGTTGATCGGGAGCAGATTGTTGGTGATCATATTTTGAAATCCCAGAAAAAAGTGGAAGCAGCGAGGAAATAGATTGAAGAGTTGAAGAAGGAGCAGGATAAGATGATTGTAGAAAAGGCGCAGTTATGGGACGACAAAGTGCAATTAGAAAAGGAAGTTTTTGTTTCCTGTCAGGAAGTTCAAGAGATACCTGAAGACATGGATGCTAAGATCAAAACGCAAAAGATGGGAGCAGTAATTGTAGGTTTTAGGCACAATATTGAAGAGTTGGATACACTGGTAAACCCAGGAACACCACCAAAAAAGGTTGCAAAACAAAAAAGCACTATTTAAGACTTAACGATCCAGCTGGAAGAGATGGAGAAAGAGGCCAATATGGTCACAAACATGACTACACAATTTTTGGGAAATGTAGTCCAGGATGAGGAATTGGAGAAACTCAACATGCACTTGAGGGAAACAGAGGGATGACTGGCTACATTGAGGACATCACTTAGAGCGATGCCTCCAGTGGTGCAGGTAACCAAAGTAGCAGAACTAATGGAATTGCAACAACAAGTCACAAAGGAAAGGGAGTGTGAGAAGTGATGCACAACACAGTTGGAATAATTCCAGAACATTGGTACGCATCTCTCACTGAAAGCGGTTATTGTGCTTCAAGCAGTTCGGGATGGTTGAAGAGATGTCAATGCAAATATTATTGAGCACCCACTAGATCATGAAGTTACAGAGTGCATGGAAATCAATGATAAAGTGAAGGAGAAGGTCAAAGAAGTCACCCAATAGTATTAGGACTTCAAGGTTAAGATCAACTACTACACTATTTCCAGCTGATGTGGCTCGAGGGCAAGCCACAAGATTATGTTGGGGGCCTATTGGTAGGAAATTTTGAGATAGATTAGCTACGTAGTACCAAGGATGTTACGCAAGGAGGAAGATGATGTGAAAGGTGAAGGATGGCGCACAAGGTGGATTGGTCATATTTTGTAGATTTTGGTCCAAGTAGTTAGGAATTTTATCTAAGTGAACCATTTTGTAAAGGCACAAGCCTATAAGTAGATCTAGGATTGTAATGTTGAGATAATATTAGACAGGGGTATCTGAGATCATACATTGAAGGCTTTTTTCTATTTCATCACAACTGTGAAAGTGTTTTGATATTTGGTTTGATGCGAAGTGAATATGACATGCCGAAGATTTGATGGAAAAAATGTCTTTTGCATCTTTCTGTTTTCCTGTTTTCTGCGATGAGATGTTAATAAATTAATGTTGCAGTATGATGCTCCTTTTTGAATGATGCAAAGCTTCTATGTTTTAAATCATGTTGTGTTGGTAGATCTGTTTATGCATCATTTTCCTACTGCGATCTAAATATGTTGATGTGAGATGATGAGTGATGATATGGATCTATGATAAATACATCAATGCTTGGATCTATGAAGTAATGATGCGATAGTTGAACAGTAGATGAACAAAACCCTCCTTATTACTACAGAAACGTGGTCCCAACAGTTCTCCCTTGAAAATCTCGGGTGATACTTCATCTTCCTTTGCAGGTGTTACTAGATAGGGTAAAACCTATCTGGGCCGATGCTCAGGGAGGTCACTAAGTTAAGGGTGTTGACAGAGAGTGAACCCCCGTTGACGGATCTGTGTCAACAAGATTAGGAGACTACATACAAAAAAGCGACCACATTGGAGTCTTCTTCCTATTTTTTAGACTCTCTAAAAATGAAAAAACCATTGATCATTTACCTTCTCGAGCTCACTAAAAATACATGAGATCGTACCATATTGAGCTCAGTTTTATCCCTTCTTCGTGCTCCTTAAACTATGAAGAAGGCCCAAATGGTGTCTCTAGATGCCACCACATATGATATCACATTATGGCAGCTTTCTCCCATTGGTTTTCCTTTATTTAGAGTACTGTGTGTGAGTCTTCCTTATATCCCCTGGATATCACTATTCCAGTTACTTCCCCCAGTATTTCCCATTGTAGTTATTTTCCTAGTATTACAGCTATGATCCCTATCCCATGAGTTAGTTTCATTTGCTTCCAGGTCATCCCTGTCGTCATACTCTGAAAAAAATAAGTTTGAGTACCTCGTACTCCCCATCCCCCTTTTCCCCATTCAATATGCCAGTCCCTTGATTGTTCCACATCTTTGGTTATACCCCTCATTCTTCTAGTCAAGGAAACATCATTCCCTTGATTAGTTGCAGTTCTCCCCCTGTTGACGCCAACACATCTATTCCATAGGATAAACCTAGAGATCCATGTATCATGGTTTCATCCACCTCATTCATGAGTTCCTTGGACCACTTCAAAGGAGTCATTAGTTCCTTTCGGGTTGGTTTTGTCTCACATTCTTGACTTCAGATACATCATCGCATCGTTGATATTCATACAGGGTATTTTTCTGTTCATTAATTGGTTGAAGATTCTGGTTGTCACCTGAATCTATCACATTGGTGAGTCTATCTATGGGACCCATACAGTCTCATGTCCCTTGTGATTTCTGAGCGGCGTTGGCGATATTGTTCGGAATCCCACAATGTTATGCTTTTGTGTATCTCCATTATTTGATGATGCATATTGTACCACAGATATTCTGACTCTTAGTCATTGAGTCCACATATATGTACACCTCTAGATCAAACAGAGTATCAATTGTGATTATATTTCATTCTATGTGAATTCCATTGTTCCTATGTATCAGTTCTTCATATCAACATTGTATTCAGCCTCCCATTGAGGCCACCATTATGTATCATCATTTGTATATGTATTGATCGACTCCCATGTTTTGAGCCTTGGCCCTCATTATTTATTCTTTTGACACTTTTACGAGCATGGGTATGCCTGTCTCATCCATATACATGTCACCCATTATATGTATCTCATCCATTTTTGAGAAGCAATAAAAAACCAAAAGCCATCGTATTTCAAACAAGGAAGATCCACTCCTCCATGGTCCTCTCCAGTATCTCCACTGTTGTCACCATTTTCCCATGATCCTATGATTTCTATCGACCATACGATGATATCCTAGCCTCACACATCAGGGGGAAATACGTTAACACTAAAAAGTGTTCACCTAGATCTCCATGGTCTAAATCATAGCTATACACCATATTCCCACCATTATTTCCTTCATTTTGACCTTTACAATTTTATTTCCACTAAAAATAGTCTAAAACATCATTATTCCTTCCCATAAATGAAGGGATGATGAGCATTTATTGTGATTTATCCTCACTCTCTCCTAAAAAGGGATAAAAACCCTAAAAAAGAGAATCAGTCAAAACCCTAGATAAATACCATGGACAATAAAATATGATGGGTCATTACCATGGGTCAAAAAACCCTAAGACCATACTATAAATACATTGTGAAGGACTCTCCCAAAACACTTTTTTCCATTTTCCATCAATCACACCACATACTTTTCCTTCCATATTTTTCCATGTCATTTCCCATGGTGTATGTTGAGTACCCACTTGGATCCATTCACCCCATTTGACAACCAGTTGTGGAAGAGATTAGAGACCCAAACCATGGATCTACGGAACCACTTCCAATAACGACTACGGTGGCCCATCTTCAGAAAGGTGTTTTCATTTTTATTTCTTGCATTAGTTAGTTTATATATATGTGAAAACCCTAAAAATATTTTGTTTTGTTGTATTATTTCTTTTGTTATTATTGAACTCCTCCTTATGCTCTAGACGGGATAGGTTGGTGCTTTTGCAAGTAGTAGGGGAGAAATCCCCACTACACTTTTACTTTGGGAAATATTTTGCAAAATGTCCCTTCTCGTCACAAGTGTAGAATATGATATGTTAGAGGCCCTTCTTTGTAAAAAAAATCTTATTGTAAGTGTGTTTATTCTTTCCCTTCTTGCAACTATTTGTTAGGGCTTGATTTTCATCATCACCTAAATTTTCTTCTCTTTCTATTAATAGGGCCTCTTCTAATGTGCATTCCTCCCATTTTATATTAAAATTGGTGATATTCCTTCTAGAAAAAATTACTTGAATGAAATATTCCCATGATCTTGGGAGACCATTCAAGCTAGACATTAATACTTTTTCTTCCTTAGCATTGTCTCCAATGGCTTCTAGTTGATCCTTGATCTGGGAGACCCTTGTGAAGTAGGATTGAATTCTTTGTAACGTTTTCATTTTCACACCCTTGATTTGAGTCCTCAAGGTCATCATCCTATTGATATTATTCCCTTCATACAGGTTGGTCAGGGCATCAAACATCTCCTTGAGAGTCTCTAAATATGATACATGTGGGACAAAATGGTCCTTGATGGAGTCTGCAATGATCCTCTTGGATCTGACTAAGTTTTTCTTATGCTTTTTTTTTCCTCCTCTACCTCTAAATATGCAACTTCTTCATTGATATAGTTCTCCAAGTCATGCTCTTAATCATGGTCTTCTAGTATGAGAAGTACTCTATACTTCCATTCCCAGAAGTTATCAACTCCTTCAAGCTTATCCTCAATCTTGGTATTTGTTTTTCATTTTGATAAAGTGAGAACCTCAAATGGAAATAGAGAGAATATAACTTACCAATGAGAGTACTTCAACTAGATGCTTTCTCCAAAGCTTTTCTAGAAAATTGCTTCTAGTGGACCTAGGGTTTGACAAAGAAACCCTCAATTTTCAACCTTGGTGACTTAAAAATATTATTGGATAGAAATATGTGCCTCATCAAGGTCAGTTGACCAGTGCACTCATTTTCCCAAATCCATGGACAAAACTGCAAAATACTTAGTGCCATAGTTTTCTTGGTAGTACTGATAGGTCAAAAATTGAAAATCAACATAAGTGAAAACTATGTTGATAGAAATATGAACCCTCCTATGTTGATTTAGATGGTCCTCTTTTTTCAACTGATATGTGGAGGAAATTTCTTGAAATATGAAATCCTAGTTTCCAAATTTCGTCAGTTACAACTGCAAAAAGACTTCTTTCAATGTAGCTCTGATACCATGTTAGAATTTTAATGTTTATACAAGAAATTTAAACATTTAGCATCATTTCATCATAACCATAGCTTTGGTATCACTGAAAGAAAGAAAATAATAGGAACAAAAAAGGGCATAGATATTTTATCTTGGGAAACCACAAGGGAGAAAACCCAACAACTTATTTAGTATAAATTATTTCATCAAGTGAAATTCCAACCATGATAGTAAGAACCCCAAAGACAATAGCATCTATATATCCTCTCCAGCGAGCCTCTTCTTTCTCTCTCATGCACACTTGCTTGAGTGAGAAGTGTGTCCAAATGAGAGGAGTGCCTCCTCTATTTATACTCATCAAGCGAGTGTCCAAACAATCTAACTAGGTCGGATAATTGTTTCTCTAAATAGGGTTGACTTACCCAGGGAAACTCAAAATAACATTTATATAATATTCTTGTGGGTACTATTGACCCAACTTACAACAGAAGGATTACGTTGATTCTTTCAAGTACATTTACATGACCAAGTACATCAATAACATCTCCTGAAGGAGGTACAAAACTAATACAATAAAAGTACAATAAGAATATCTTCCAAAGTTACATTCTTGAACATTTGTCTAACCAAATCCTTCTAAAATTTCAAATGCCTCTCGACCATCCACATTGACCTTGAGTGTACAGGTCCACACAATTCAATCTCCCCATCGTGGTGTATGAGGTAGTGTTCTTGTGTATTAAAAAATGTCAAAGGTAGATACTTTTTCATTTCACAAATTAGATGAGAAATTTCTCTCCTCCAATACTTTATATCTATTTTATGGATTTTTTTAAATGATAACCATCTACAAGTGATGCAAGAAAATAACGAGATTTAACAAAAATAAACATTATAGTACATAACAGTTAGTAAACCAAATGTCAAATATAATTTCTACAATGAATTAAACAAACACTTTAGCAATGCAAGCTATCACTACATACCTCCTATATTTTTCAAGATCATATACAAGTTGTTTGACATTGTTGTCGAAGTTTACAGGGAGAGATAGAGGTAGAACATACTGTAGCAATAAAATCATTTCATTATTTTTTACAAGAGTAGACAAAAACACCAATAACATGCACTACTATAAAAAATAACAATATATATACCTGAATAATTAACTTGATAAATATATGCCAATCATATGTTTTCACCCCCCGAAAGTCCCCTTTATTTGTTAATATATTATTCATGTTTGAACAAAATCCAATTGGAAATTTAATTTTTCGAATGACTTCTTTTACAACATTTCTTTGTTGCTCTGTTAACAACCATGGAAGTAAGCTTAAATTGATTTGGTCTCCATTTCTATTTAATTGAATGACATCTTTCATTGCATGATTAGATTCCTTAATATCATTGCATATTTTTACAATTCTTTCTTTTTCACTCCTCCCATCCAATATTCACCATAATGTGTCAGCCACATTATTTTCAATCTGAATTGTATCAACGAAATGAACAATGTGTAGGTGCTCATAGTAGGGAAACCTACTGAATTATTTGGGATAACTTTTGATTCCTCGTGGAATCCCATTAATTCCTTCATGATCACGATGTCCATCAAGAATCATAGTTTATAAATAAGTTATAGAAATCAATGTCAATTACAATAAAAACACACAATATAAAAAAAAATTCAAAACATTACATATATGATGATAGATAGACAATTTGATATGTACCTTGGCAATTTCTATTATATTTCGACTTCCATAGGTGAGATGTCATTCTATGTGGTTTTAATGCAGTCTCTTCTTTCCCATTGAAAAGATGTTTTTTGCTACTTCGATACCTATGATTCTTAAAGAGGAAATGCCTATACTCATCAAACACCTCCTTTCCTAAAATTTTTGAACGTCAAGATTTTGTCATAGGATGACAACTAGACATGCAAATTTCCCCTTTGTTAGAATACCTGCAAGAGCTGTATAAGTTATGTCAATTATAATTATATATAATGAATGCATAATTTAAAAAACATGCATGATTAATATATGAAGTTGATAAAATTAAATACTATTAAAGTGGACATTATAATTGTATACCACAAAAATTTGTTAGCCCTAGGGCATCATGAATTATCCATACAAACATTCCATGGAATTAAAATTTTCTTTGTCATATTGTTCTAGAGACATCATACATAGTGATTCCATTCCATAGATTTAGTAGCTTGTCAATAAGAGGCTCAATATATACAATCATACATTTAACTTGGTACTTACCTAATTGATTTGAACATACACACTACATAATTATTTCAACCATTTTACATATATAAATAATATATATGAGTAAATGAAAGAAAACATATGAAATTATGCAACAAATACCAAAATCTAGATGTTATTGAGTTAAAAAAAATGTTGTGTAAACATGAAATACATGGAACAATCATTTCGAACATTATGTGCTCTCTTTTTATTGACATCCATGGAGGAATGTTATTGTTGATAAAAAAAAAATAGGCAACACCGAGTTGATAGATCTCATCTTTGCAAATGGATTGACACCATCTACTACCAATTTAGAAATACTAACATTACAAGGTTCTTCTTTAAAGTGTGGCCATTTTTCCTCCATGTCTCTAAATGAAAAACTATATGCATGCATTAGAAGAATGGAAGATTCACTTATGTTCCATGCATGTTAATCCATAAATTGTGTTATGTTTTTGCACCTGAGTAGTCATTGCAAACATGGAATAATGGTAATATAACAAAGGACCTTGGGAGGCACCTTTTTTGTTACCTGATCTGTTCAATATCTACTACCATTACACTCCATGCATTTTGTTTGAAATTCATGTTGTTTATAATATATAATATGATATTTGGGGCATGCATCAATTAGTTGATACCACATTCCAATACATTTCATGATGGCATATAAATATCGATATGTGTGAGGTAAAATATTTGACGGTGGTAACAAAAATTCAGTCGTCAAGCTACAACAAATTAACAAAAAAATATAGTTAATATAATATATAAAGAATATTAATGAAACATGGTCCATCCCTATTAATTTTACTTATGCACTAACAATAAATTTATTATAGGAACAAAATAACCTTTATCATGATCATATATAGCTGATGGAATATATTACATACCTTAACATCTGTGTGACTGATGTGTTTGAAATACCATTCATATCCTTCAAGTTCCATATCAGCAATATAGCAGAGAGAAGAGTTGTGTTGGAGTCTTCATAAATGGGTTCGTATGCCTTGTCAAGTAGAGGTAAATCATGACCATAATCAAAGTCATCATTTTCAGGATCATCATTATCATCCATTCTAACATTAAATGCATCATGGATCAATTTATTTGTACCATCATCTCCAACTATGTTATCAATACGATGATCCTCTTCAATATGCTCATTAACTTGATCTTCAATATTCGAAGCTCCATTTTCCTCTAGTGCTTGTTCTACAAGCACATCCTCTCGACGATATGCCCTAGGAGGTCTTTCCTTTATAAATACAAACCATCAACTATATATATTAGTGTAAATATAAAAAATATTAAAATAATACATACATTCACAAAAATGATCAATATAAAAACATATATAATGAAGAACTTACCAATGGACTATATTCATGTCCCCCTTCATTGTGTCCATATTGCATACAGTGTCTTATAGCTATTGTGATATTTATTCTTCTCATTTCTCTTGCATTCAGTACAAGGACAATAGAATTTCCCATCACCCTTTATTTTCACTCTAGCCCACAATCTAGCAAGTAATTCTCGATTTTCTTCCTCTGGATAACAAATATTGTTATGTGACATTTTCTTTTACCAAGCTTGAATGATGATTATTAATCTTTAAAAAATCAAGATCCACAGTTCACTATTGGTAATGATAATAACAAATAAAATCATTCTGGATTTCAAACGAAAAACAAATCGTGCAAATGTTATAACCTCACAAGCCATCGCTAGCATAACATTTATGTCCGAACTTTTCTAAAATCACAAGTTTCTAAGAAAACATGTCATCGAATATCCGATGATGTTTGATGATTTGGCCTTTTAAAAACTTGGAAATGTTTTAATAGTGACCATTCGAAGAAAAAAAAGAAATCTCGTCGAATATCCAACCACCCTCAACTAAGAAAGGACGTCAGATATTCTATGAACATAGGTCGCGTTTTTTATGACTATCAAATATTCTACATCATGGAGTCAAATATTTGATGACCATAGAATATATTGTTAATATTTTAAAAGTTATTATACCAAAACAAAAAGATCTCTAAAATAATAACAACCACAGTATAACAAAAGAGAACACACTGATTTATCCTGGGAAATCCTCATGGCCGGGAAGAAAAACTAGAAAACTTCCTCTAGTTCAACCAAGTATAGTATAAGACCCAAGAATAAGATTAGACCACTTACTCTCCTCCAGATGGACTGTCTCTTCTCTCTCTAGCGCAACCGCTTAAGTGTTCTGCTTGTCTAAATGAGAGAAATGGCTCTCCTATTTATGTTAATCAACTGAGAGGCATAATCACCCAACTAGGCCGCCTTATCCTTGATGCAAGGTCCGACTTGCCTTGGAAGACTCAAAAATACATTTTAATAATACTTTTTTGGTTACTACTAACCCTACTTACAACATAGGTTGTACCTCAACACTTTACATGTCCAAATACATCAATTTCATCCCTAATCGAAGGAACAACATCTCCAGAATGGTTAATAACAATAATAATACAAAATAAAATATCTTCCACAATTACATTTCTTTAACACTCCCTCTTAACAAGGAAGGTATTATACAATACAACAACACATATGTAGAACTAACTAGTGAATCTATTTGGCTGTGTGCAAGCTAATGAGGGTCTCTTTTGACGTGTTAGATGCCAGAGAAAACTGAAAAAACAGGAATCCATCAACGTACATGGATATTTTGAGACACTTACACAATGAATCTCGTGATGAGTAAAAAAGAAGAAATGTAGGAAATTGAATTATGTTTCCAAATATATAATTTTTTTCTATTGAAAATTTTCTTAACTATCTAAAGTTAGATATTTTTTAACGGGCACTTTTTATTTTTGGGACAAATTATAAGGTATATGTTTTTGTGGGTGCATCCTTTGAGTGACTAAATGATGGAATAAACTTACAAAAAATGGTAGACATATAGAGAACATATAGTATTAGTGCATGAATATTTTTCCAATAATAAAAATAATATTTATAATTTTTATTTATTTATCTAAGTGATCAAACCTCGAAAACGGTTTGACAATTGTGGGTGCAGTGTTTGAATGTCTTAATTCAATTATTTGGAAATGGGTTTTTTATTGCATGTAGAGGTTGGTGTTCTTTAGTGCACCTTAAAATTTGTTTTCAAAATGGTTGAGAAATGAAAGAGTTATGGATGAAACAATAACATAGTGTTTTTTGAGTTGAGTGATGATAGAAGATAAATAAGAAAAAAATAGAAAAAATATATATATTCTTGTTAAAAATTACATATTTAGAATCTACAAAAAAAGAATATATGTTTCTAAAATTTCATAAAAAATGGAGGTGTGCAGCATACTGTAACCAATGGCTAAACATGAGCATATTTAAAATTTGGATATAATGCTAAATCAGCCATGGTTTATCATACTTCAAGGCATAGGCATGTTGAATCCGAAGCAAATTTCGAAGCAGACACATAGGCATAAGAATGCCACACCAGCATGGGTGGAGGCTTGGCATTATCATTTGGAGGGAATACATTTTTGAATTTAAACAAAACACGTGCTTGTTATATTAAAGCAAAATGATTGTGCATTTTTAAATACTATAACGAGTTCGTGTTTTATTGAATCAAAACGAGTGCTTGTGTTAAAGTACTACAATGAGTGCTTGTTATGTAACTATAGAATTGACCACATTATCAATTATACC
>LPNX011119379.1:0-67743 GCA_001517045.1 Pseudotsuga menziesii | reverse complement strand
TGACTCTGACTCTCGATGGGGTTGCAATCTAAAGTGTGGCAATGTGTCAATGACTACGACTATAACAACAGAGAACAACTACTAGTCTACTACTAGGCCTAAAACAAGCTGAAAACTTTGTTCCTACTACCGATGTGAACCTCGCAACCAATGTCCACTCTTTTTTCGTCAAAATGAGATTCAAAAGGCCAGTTTGATGAGTCCTCCTCTACAAGACTTCATTTCTTGCATGAATATCATGGGCTCACGACAACTATAAACAACATTTGATGTCATGCAAATACAAATAATGGCATTTATCTAAGATCACAAACTGTACATAGGTTGATTTATGCAATGCTATAGAGAGGTGTCATTGGGCACACAATATGGAGAATAAATGAGTTAGAAAAAACATTTGGACCAAAGCACCTGCAGAATGGTTATTAATAAAATTAAAAAAACAATTGTTGGCTCAAGAATAGTCTTTGAATTTGATGGGTGGCATGATCATGATTTATTCTCCCTCTGTCCTTTTATACATCTGTGGTTTCTCACAACAATTGTCCTCAACAGTCACCACAAAAATACATATAAAAATTACCTATCTTTACATCCTCTTCTCTATAATCCTCATCTCATAGTCATAACTAAGGATTATTATGCATGCACATCCTCGCATTGCAATATCAATTAGGTCAAGGGGGAATGACAACCATAAAATATCAAATGTGTCAAGATGAAAAGAGTAAGAGACGGTGCCGTCGCTAGAGAGACGGTCAGGCGTGGATACAGCGACGTCTAAGAGTTTAGGCATGGATACAGCGACGTCTAACAGTCCAGGAATGGATACAGCGATGGCTAGGCATGGATACAGCAAAGCCTCGTTCCTGTTACATCGGATTTTACACCAAAAAGTAAGAAACGTGGAAAACCTCCGTGGAAAAATCAGCGCTTTTGTACTAGTGAGCTAGGTCAGTTTTTTACCCTTTTTTGTGCCTTTTGTCATCCATACATGACTTTCAGGCTAAACAGTTTCATGTCTATGTTGTATACATGACTTGCACTACCTAAAACCTGTGTGTCATATGTGACCTTCCTTAAGGCAACCTGCATATGCACCTGAATTTGTGTTATTTCATCATTTTTTAGGGTTTTTGGGTGATTTGAGGGCTTTTGTAGGGTCTTCAAGGGTCCTCTGCATGTGCATGACTCTTGAGAGGTTGTTTTATCTCTGTTAAGTTCTCTTTGTCTATCTTGTAAGTCTCTTTCAATTCTTTGAACTTGTTTTTTCTGCCTTCCCCCCCCACCTCCTTCTTTGGCTTGACCTTGTTGGACAAGGTACTGAGCAGCCTCTGTTTGTAGGTTTAGATTGATACTTGGGACTTCTTGACCTTTGTTTATGTCAGTCTTATTGCTCAGTCTCTTCATTCCAAATTTTTTGTCTTGTTTACTTTTGTGAGCCTTCCTTCCAAGAGAGGTTATATCCAACTTTAGAGAAACCTAGGGTTTGTTTGTGGGGTGTGGAGTAGTTGTCTATTTTCTTTGCTTACATTACTTGCTTGCATTAGTTGATAGGCTGTTTTTTTTTGCATTTATAAAAGAAAAATAAAAAGAACATATACTTGTTTAATATGCATGTAGATTAGAGTTTTGTCTTTAATGCACTGTGTTTGTGCCAGAAATTGTTTCTAAGGCTAGAGAAACAAGCCAACACACACTCAAATATAAAACTCAATAAAAAAGATAGGTTTAGGGTTTCTACAATGTGTTTTTTGGTTGTGAACTTTGAGAACAGTCAGGGAATACATTCATAAGTAAAGCAGCTACTGAATCATAAGCAATAAAAGATGAAGATGCATGATATATATAACAAGATCAAACAAAAATAGTATTGAGGTTCAAACATAAATGACAGGCATTACCAGAATATAACATAAACCAGTCAATGAATCTATCAATTTAAGCAACTAGAAAAGATGAAAATGAAACCAATACATAAATCTGAAGGGTAAAAGTCATAAATATCTCATAGTTTCATCAACCACTGCATACAAGAGTTTTGTACCTTGCTCATGAACAAGTCTGAAAACCAACTGAGCTTGAAGACCTCCCGAAAGCTCTCAAAAATCGAACCTCTAAAGTGTCTTTCTAACTCCTCTAAATAGTCATCTTCTACAAAATCAGTTAGGTTTTCCATCTTAACTGTCTCCATCGACTCACTAAGGTAGGTAAAGTAAAAAAATACATTTTTTACAAAATTACAAAATTGCTAAAAATAGCAAATCATTAACAACAAGTGTTTATCAAACAAATACACTAACTAAAGCATAACTGATTCAAATCTCGTTTGCTACTTCAGCAAGTAGTGCTATACCATCTAGGCTTTGAGCTTTTCTCTTTGCTCTTTTATGTTTCTTTTCCATATCAGCTATCTTTCTCTGAAGGTCTTCATTCTCCTGCTGTAAACATTCAACTGTCTTCTCTAGCTTTTTGCAGTGCCTATCAGAAGTTCTTTTCCTGTTTAGCACCTCTTTAGACACTTTTGATAGATCCAGGAAATGATGATGGACATCCTTCAACTCCTCTATAAGCCCTCTGTTAACTTGAAATAACCCATCATCAGTCTCTTGTAAATGTTTCATCTATTGCTTGTATTTTTGAACACTTTCCTGCAAATTTTCTTCATCAAAACTAGGGATCTCAAGTATATTTGCATCCTACATTAGAAATTTTGAGAAGTCAGTAGGAATACTAGGCTCTTTTAAAATTCTTGCTTGTCTGAGTATAGCTTCATCTTCTTCATCCCACTCCTGATTTTCAATAGGACATCTTTTTGCCTTTTATTCTTGCTGATGTTTTAAGAGTTTATCTTTTATCTCAAAAATTATTGCAGATAATTTAGATGTAGGCTGACTTGTCTCTTTTGCAGACTGTGACAATCTTTTTAACTCTGCAGGTTGAGGAGACGAAGGTTTAACAACTGATTTTCTTTTGTTTTTGCTGTCCATTTTACCAACTTCTGTCTCTTCATTTGAAGTAGCATCAATTAAAACTATCTCTTGTTTGGAATCCAATTCAGGATTAAGTATCCTCTTCATATTCCATCTTAATTTATTGGTTGGCCTAGCTTAAGGCCTCCAATATGAAGTTACAGCCTTATTTTTCTTCTTATGAGGTTTAGCTGCTTTGATGTCTGAGGTGAGGAATTCTCCACAAGTTCCATGCCTGCCTTCTGGTTCATCAATGGGATGTGGCTACTCTTCTTATAGTAGATATCCCTCATCTTCAGACAAAATAATGAGGGGACTTCTTTGTTTGGTTTGAACTTCATCTTTAGGTATATCAGCCTTTTCTTCAACAACAGTTTTAGTTTCTTCAGAATCTTCTGCAGGTATTGTGGGCTGTAGTAGCTTCTTTTGGTCTCCAAAGAGTGAATACTTGCCTTTACTACTTGCTGAAAATACTTTAGATTTAATCTCTTCTTCCATCTGCTCAGCTATTTTCTCAGTTTTGACCTCAAGCTTAGGTTTATGACTTAGCTTCTTCATCATCACAGTTCCTTTATCAGTTTGCCTCTTTGGCTGCTGTTCTTCCTTTTTGACATGAATACCAGACCAAAATAGAAAAAAGTCCCAAGTTCTTCCTTCATGCTGCAACACAGTACTAATGATTAGCTTGATCAATCCATGATGAAAAATTGACTGGGATGTGTAATCTTCATGCTGTTTAACCCTACTGGACATTTTCTGCAGGCTCTTTAAAAAGAAGAAAGGCAAGTTCATTTTTGAGACTCCCACCATATGTTGAAGGAATCTAAAGTGATACTTGAATACATATCCATACCTACCCTCATAAGTCACATAACTCTGCAGTATCATGATTGGCTCAAACCACTCTTTTCTAAAATTCTGAATAGAGATACCTTTATTCTAATCAGGAGTCACATCAGGTAACAGGTATCTCTGTGGTTCAAAGTCAAAAGGTAATTTCTTCAACCAAGGCTCACCCTCATTACTAATCTCAGTGGGCTCTGCAATTAGTTCTACAGTCAACTTGAATTTGAGAGCATCAAAGATGACCATATCATCTTTAAGACTTTGAGCAAATTTACAGGACACTTGTGCATTGTAGCAATCTATCTTCCTGAAGAAATTTAGCCAACCTGCCTGCTGGAACAACTCAGTACAGTCAGGGAGCTGCTCAATCCAGGTTAAGTCAGTGGGCTCAGCCCTATTGATTTTACCACTTTTTCCACTCTTGCCCATCTTTTTTCCTTCAAAAACTAGAAGGTGTCTGGCTTTAGGGTTCAGAAGATGTTTTATAAACTGGTTTCCTGCTTCTTCAAACTTCTTCACAATTTTCTGCACATTCCTGGATAGACCTATTTATTCTTAAAAGGTAAAGTAAAACTTCCCAACAGGAGGATAAGTTCACATCACCGAGGGTTTCAATGCTCCTTTTTCTTAATAATACAAGCTAGGTCTGTGTATAGGCTAACTGCAAAATATTTGAAACCTAATTACCATTCAAACTGTTTTTAAAACAAAATTCCATCTTCAATCTATAGAGAAAATTGTGTATCAGTCTTTACAACCTGTCAGCATGATTCATGAACATCTCTGCACAATTAAGGTATTTCATGAATGAACTCTGTTGTCACTTTAAACTTGATTGCATACTGTTCATCTCAAACCTATCTCTTTCTGCTCATCAAACTAATACTAGGTTTTCCTGTACTATTCAAATCCTTGTTACATTCATCTGTTCCCAAAACAAAAAACTTCCACACATATCAATCTAGGTCTTGCTGCAAATTGGTATTCAGTTTCCTCTATATTGTTAAAGAAATTAGGTATTCTGCACATTATTCAACCAGCCAAGGGATTCTCCTTGAACCCTGTGTATCACTGCCAACCTCATTCTTCAAAACCATTGACTTTGGAAATGTGACAACAATTCACTGGCTTCTTAGTCTACTGAAGACCACCTGTGTGAGGGGTGAGTAAAACCAAAACATTCTGCAATATGTCTACATGATGCTTCCTGTAGCATTAGTCTCAAAAATGGAACTAGGTCTGCCAACCATCTTGATCAGTCAACTCATTAAACCCAATGTTTATCGGTATCAGAGCTTTTGGTGTGAATTTGAGGGCTTAAACATTAACAGCTTTCACCTCAGATTATTTCAAACTTCAAAGACTGGATGCTTCAAACCTAAGGCTATTTTTCAATGCTCTGTTTCAACAAAACTCCTCAAAATGACTCAAACAACTATTTCTTTGGCTAAGATCTCATTTAAAAGCATACTCCATCCTCTCCATCAATCAATTTTATAGAAAGAACTCCACCGGAAAAAACCCTAAATTGATGGACACCTCTTGGTAACTGAGATATACCTGCTTTATGCTCTGCAATAGTTGATTTAAGTTCGATTCTGAGCTGTTAAATGCTTCTACTTGAGTGTACAGATGTCTTTCTATGATCACTTTGATTGGAGGTAATGAAATTGCAAAGCCCTAGTTTCCCATCAATCTTCAATACCTTGCTTCTATTTTGCAATGACAAAATCCATTTTTTTAAGCGGTTAAGTTTACTCCACGAACCTTATTTTCCTCTGACAATGCATGTGAAAGGAAAATCATGCCACATTAGACCGATATTTACTGCTAACTGTCAAACCGACCCGCATTATGAGCAATGATGGCCATGATTTGTTTTACAACTTAAAACCACCTGGAATCATGTTAAAACTGAAGCTAACACGTATCAAACAGATCACCATATGATATTAGTCACCCACAAATTGAAATCATGACAAGAGTTTGCTTGAAAATCGGAAAATAAGAGGGCCACGATATTCTTGTAGCACGCCCTTTGTAATTTTCCGCTCCAGCGCTACAAGAATATCCTTGGTGTTATTTTTTCGCTCCTTTTCATCTTTTTGATATTTTGTATAAGGTTTTAAAAGTTTCTTGAGTGTAGGTATGCTCAAAATATGCCTTATGAGTCCACCATTTGATAACATAACTTTTAAAAAACCCTTAATCAAAAACCAACCTATGGCTTAAAATTCAAAATTTCTAAAGCAATCTCAAAATTTCAAATAAACACTAGACAAAACTTTCCAAAAGGAGGGAAAAATCAAAATTAAAGTAAATGAAAGATTTGAAAGAAAATATAAATCAAACCAAAATTGGACAAGTCAAACCAAAATTGAAGAAAACATTTACTGACTTAACATCTGGCTCCAGCTGCGGGATGAAGTCCTCCCTGCAAGGCTTCAAGAACCTGTAGACCAGTGCCTTCTGTCTTCTATTTACCTATCTATAAACTTCCATTGGGCTATGGATTATTTATTCAACCTCACTCACACCGGTGTGTACAATGATCAGTGAAAAAATGCCATTATAAACTGTAAAAATGTTTGAGGAATCATCCATTCACAGGGATGGACAACTCCTCACCTTCCAGGGACTGCAAGATAAAAGTATTGTTTTCTAAAACTTTTGATATTAGAAAAGGGCCAAACCAAAGATTGTCAAACTTACCATGTTTTCCTTTCTGCTCCTTTCTTGCATCCCATCTTAAAACCATCTCACCTTCTGTTAAAGTATTTTCTTTAATATTTCTGTCAAACCTGTTTTTAACCTTGGTGATGTATAGCTCTGCCTTTTCATCCACCTTCTCTCTATTTTGCTGTAATTCAATCATTTCAAAGATTCTCCTTTGCATATCATCTGGTTCCTCTTGAGAATTCTAGAGGAATTTCATCATTGGAATTCCCAGCTGAACAGGGAATACTGCCTCTATACCATATACCAGCTGATATGGAGAAGTACCAATGGCCTGCTTCACAGTGATCCTATCTTCCCACAAAGCATATTTCAGCATTGAATCCCAAGACCTTTTATTATGCTTCAGTAGTTTCTTGATGCTTTGAATGATATTCTTGTTAGATGATTCAGCCTGGTCATTTCCCTGAGGATAATAGGGAGTTGAGTGCTTCAGAATGATGCCATTTTTCTCACAGAAGGCCACCATTGCCTTAGATTTGAATTCCTTGGCATTGTCTATTATTAATCTTTGTGGACAGCCAAACCTGCTCAAGATATTGTCTTCAATGAACTCCATAATCACCTTATCTATAGCATTCCTTGTAGGAATAGCTTCTACCCATTTTGTGAAGAAATCTGTGGCAGTCAAAATCCAATGATGTTGTCCTGAAGATGCTGGATTTATTTCTCCAATAAAATCCAGACCCCATTGCTGAAAAGGGGCATTGACTGCAATAGGCTTTAAAGGAAAAGACAACAATTTCTGTTTTCCAGCAAACTTTTGACAAGGAATGTGGGCTCTTACCTACTGGTAAACATCTGTGAACAGGGAGGGCCAATAATATCCAGCTCTCAAAATTTTGTAAGCTGTTGATTTCCAATATTTATGCCCTCCACAGGCTCCTTCATGAGACTCTGAAATCACCTCTCCTATTTCAGATTGATCCAAACACCTGAGCAAGATACCTCCTGGATCTTTCCAGAATAATTGATCCTCTACCAAATAGTACTTAGTAGCTTTAAGTTTCAGAGATATGGCAGCCTTCTTGTCTAAATGGTCAAGACATTGCAGAAATAACAGAAAATAAACAATATTAGGATACCAAACTGAAGATGAATAAAAATCCATGATCTTTTCTTTTTCCTGAAGTGCTTGGTATTCTTCAGGAACTAACTCTTCAGCCATGAGATGCAGTCCTAAATCTTGACAATTTGAGTCAACCAGCAGCCTGGCCAAACCTTGTCCCTTGACAAGCTTAGTAGGTCTGATTTCCACATCGTACTCCATGATCTTTGAAATCAATTTCCCTCTCTTCCCTTCACTGTCGGGCTGTGTCAAAACATCCTTCACTGTAGCATTTGGAACAAATGAAACAACCTTTGAATGCAGGACATAAATTCTGAAAAATTTCAAAGCCTTCACCAGAGCATAGGCCTGTTTTTCCAATATACTATACTTCAGCTCAGAATCCCTGAGGGTTTTGCTAAAAAAGGCAATGGCCTGTTCCAATCCTTCCTTATTTTTCTGAAGTAAGACAGCTGCAATTGTATCTTCTAAAGCAAATGAAAAAGTAAGGAATTCTTTGGTAAAATCAGGACTTACCAAGACTCGTGCTTCAGTAAGAGCTACCTTGATCTTCTCAAATGCAGCCTTTGCCTCAACAGTCCACTTGACTTCCTGGTCCTTTTTTAACATGGCTGTGATTTGTTTAATAGTTTTAGCAAAATTAGGAATAAACCACCGCAGAAAATTTATCTTGCCAATGAATGATTGCACATATTTTTTACTCCTGGGAAAAATAATCTTCAGTATTGCTTTGACTCTCTCAAGATCTATTCTGATGACATCAGTAGACACCAGGTGACCAAGTAGTCTACCTTCTTGCATAGCAAAATGTGACTTTTTGGGGTTCAGGGATAGACCAAATTTTCTACATTTTTGAAAGGTTTGCCTCAAGTGTTTCAAGTGTTCATCATCAGATTTTGAGAATACAGTAATATCATCAAGATAGATAACCACAAACTTATCTTTTTCCCCAACAAAGGCAATGTCCATTGCTCTCTGAAAGGTTTCTCCAGCATTCATCAGGCCAAAAGGCATCTTGTCATACATGAAGGTCCCCCAAGGGGTTGTAACGGCTGTCTTTTCCTTGTCTTCAGGGTACATGGCAATCTGATTATACCCTGAGAATCCATCCACCATAGATATCCTCTGAGATCCAACCACTTGCTGCAAAACTTGTTCAATCTTGGGGAGAGGATAGTTGTCTTTTAATGATGACCTATTCAGATTTATGAAGTCAACACATAATCTTATTTCCCCATTCTTCTTTCTGACAGGAACCAGATTTGCAACCTGGGAAGAATACCTGAGAGGCACTATTATCTTTGCATCCAGCAGCTTCTTTACTTCCCTTTCAATCACAAGAAATAACGCTGGATTGATCCTTCTCAGTTTCTGTCGGAAAGGCTTGACATTGGGCTTCAAAGGGACCTTGTGCTAAATAATTGCTGTATCATAGGTTCTTAGCTCCTCATAAGACCAGGTAAACACATCTACATGTTCCTTCAGAAGCTTGATATATCTACTTCTTTGTTCAGCTGTCAGAGATTTAGAAATTTTTACCATTTTTGGGTGTTCTGCTGAACCAATATTGTAGCCAACTACATTGTCTTCTGAAGATTGAACTACTAGTTTTGAAGGTGTGTCATCTTTTGTAAAAATTATTTCTAAAGGTACTATACCTTTAGGAATAAAATTACTCTTCAACTCAATGATTTTATGACCTGCTATCTCTTCTGCAGCAAACTGATTTTCAGCAAACTCATCATCTTGTTCTTCTCCTTGATCCTCATCCTGATCAATTTGGGCATTAGTAAACTCATCTGTAAGCTCAAGAATTTTTTTGATTTCAATGTTATCTTCAAATAACCTCCATTGCTTCACATTGTCAGGTACACATGGTCTGTACCTCACCTCTATGGGATACCTTAGCTGAGTAGTTTTAGGAATTCTAAAGTATGAGGCAGCCAAAGCTAAAGAGTCTGCAGTCTCATTATGATTTCATCGAATATGAGTGATGTTAAATGCTATAAAATAATTGTCAAGCATATCCCATACCTCATTCTGATAAACCTTCAACAAATCCTGCTTTACTTGATAGTTGTTCTTCACCTGTTGAACAACCAACTCGGAGTCGCCATATGCAGTAATTTGCTGAATGCCTAAGTCTTTAGCAGCTTTCAGTCCTAATATCAGAGCTTCATACTCAGCAGTATTATTAGTGGTAACAAACTCCATCTTATACATGAGTTTCACTGTCTCACCTCAGGAAGAAATGAGTAAGACTCCAGCTCCAGCACCCTCTTTGCATGAGGATCCATCAAAATACAATTCCCACAACTGATCTTCTTCTTCTCTGCAATGTCTCACTGGTTTTTCTTTTTCAACTTGTAAGAGGCCAACAGAATTATCTTCATCACTGAAATTCAACATGCAGGTCCCTAGATCTTTGTTAACAGCATATAAGGGATGGTTAGTGGGGTTTTTGTCATCTGTGACTATGTAAGCAAACTGTAGCTCTCTGTATAGTCTTCTAGTTTCTCCACCAAACACTGGAATGGTAGCATAAGAGAGGTCCATTTGTAAGGTTCCTCCAACCTTCTTATCCCATGACCTGGACAGAAGTAGACCAAACTTCGGGGTAATATCAGCCACCACAACATCCATTATTACACTTTTCATAGGCAACTAAGCAAGATTAACTACCATATCTTTTATTACTCCAAGACACTTAACTGCTCGGGAGTCAAAGGCATATAGGTCATGGTAGGGCTTGGTAATACTCAGACCTAAGGCTTCCATAACAGCTTTGGGCATCAAATTGTGAGAGGCTTCTGAGTCTAATAGACAATTGTGAATCATTTGGTCATGGACAGTCAAGGTGACATAAAAAGGAGGTGAAGCACTAGCCTCATTTTCATTTTTTTCAACTAGGGCTGATCCGATGAATATTTTTGGACTTTCTTCTTGCAAATTAACAGTGTCTGAAACAGGCTGATTATTGGCTGAATTCATCACTTTCAGGATTGTCTGTTTATATGAGGGATTCTTTATTAATTGAGTCAAAGGAATGGGAATTTTCAGCTTCCCTAGTTCATTCTCCAAACTAAAACTCTGGACATATTTGTTTACCTCTTCAATTTCAGCATTCTTCTTAGATTTTTTTGCAGATTGCTTCTTCTGTATGATAGGATCAGGTATTTGTTTAGCAGGAACAAGTGCAGCAGGAATAGGTACAGCAGGAACAGGTGCAGCTAGAACTGGTGCTTTCTTGTTTGGAATTTGGACCACTTGCTTTGTACCTGATCTGAGATTGATAGTATTCTTATGTTCATTCTGTTGAGTAGCAGCATTTACAGTAGTTTTCTCAAATTCTAAATCATCTTCAACTTCATACATATCAGTATCATAATACTCAGCGTTCAGAAAATCTTCTTCAGTAACAAAACCTGTAGACAAACCATATCCAAAGTGATTCATATCCTGATCAGTCTCAGTCTCTTCAAAGAGAAGATGTCCGTCAACTTCTTATTCATCAGCTACATTATTTTGAAGAGGTGGAGGCACTCTCTGATCCTCATTCTCCCTCCTTTCCTGCTGGATGTCATTATTCCTTCGCTCCCTTGGCATGAATCTAGGAGCAAATTGCCTTCTGAACTGATTTTGGTTATTTGGATTCCTCTGAGCTTCTGGAACAGGTTTGACAGAATTCTTTTCAAGCTCTAGTTTGTTCAGCTTGGCAGTAAGAATCTTTACAAGCTTATCCATTCCATCTATCTTGGTTTCAGCAGACTGAGGGGCAGCACTTGTTGAAACAGCTTCCTTCTTTCCCTTTCTTTCATACTGCTGCTGAGGTGTTTCTTTCTTGAGTCTGTTTGAAGCCAGAAAATTTGACTCTACCTCCAATGATGCATATTGCATGTTCAGCAAAGTGATAGATCTCCTTTCTCTCAATAATAAAGAAAATTCATGATCAAAGGCATTTGCATAAGTAAGATTGGCTGATGTTTCAGTAGGTTTAATTTCTGCTGGAATCTTATTATACATCTTGTTAAACCTTTTGGAAAAATTAGCAACAGTCTCATCTTTCTTTCTCCTAAGAGCTCCAAATTCAGTTATATAATAGGTGTGGTCCTTTGTATCTCCCCATTGCCTCAAGAAAAGGTCACAAATCTCTTCAATTATTGTAATTGAGTTGGAAGGAAACTCTCTAAACCACTTTCTAACATCCCCATCAAGGCTCTGAACAAATACCCTCATCCATACATCTTTTATCTCAATGTTCTGATTGTCAGCATAGCTGAGGAAAGCCTCCCAGTGTTCTTCAGCAGTGGTTTCCCCCTGTCCATTCAATCTAGGCATATATTTTTGGTAATCATGTCCAAGCAGAGCATGTAAAGGCTGAGGAAAGACTAATGGAGCATACCTGGCTGCTACCATCCTGTCCATCATATCCATGGGTGGGTTTTGGCCTGCCATTGTGGACTGAGGCTTAGACTAAGGTTTTGAAGATGAAAAAACTTGGCTAGAACTTGCTTGAAAAGGGTTCTTTCCTATTTTTAGCTGAAAGAGAGGTATTTTTTAAGGAGAAGCAGTATTGGCTTTCAAAAAGGTTTCAGGATTAGTGAAAACTTGAAAGGTACTCTCAGGAATGGTAGGTTTTATCCAAGGTGAGGTTTCAGCTGGGTCTAATGAATCACCCAACTGATCAGGGTCACAAGAAGCTGGTAAAGATTGAGACCTTCTGAGCTTTCTTGATGTTTTTATGATCTGTTCAGGGTCTGTCACACCCAGTTGCAAGGGAGAAGTATGTCTGCTCCTGGTTCCAATTCCTCTAGAAGCCACTGTGACAACTTTTTGGTGAAAATAGCCTTCAAAAAAGCTGGTTCAAGTCCACCACATAAACCAGGAAAACAGGTAAGTATCCTAGGGAAGATATGCTTCAGCTTCATCCCCGGCAACGGTGCCAAATATGTTTGTGCCAAAAATTGTTTCTAAGGCTAGAGAAACAAGCCAACACACACTCAAATATAAAACTCAATAAAACAGATAGGTTTAGGGTTTCTGCAATGTGTTTTTTGGTTGTGAACTTTGAGAATAGTCAGGGAATACATTCATAAGTAAAGCAGCTACCGAATCATAAGCAATAAAAGATGAAGATGCATGATATATCTAACAAGATCAAACAGAAATAGTATTGAGGTTCAAACATAAATGACAGGCATTACCAGAATATAACATAAACCAGTCAATGAATCTATCAATTTAAGCAACTAGAAAAGATGAAAATGAAACCAATACATAAATCTGAAGGGTAAAAGTCATAAATATCTCATATTTTCATCAACCACTGCATACAAGAGTTTTGTACCTTGCTCATGAACAAGTCTGAAAACCAACTGAGCTTGAAGACCTCCTGAAAGCTCTCAAAAATCGAACCTCTAAAGTGTCTTTCTAACTCCTCTAAATAGTCATCTTCTACAAAATCAATTAGGTTTTCCATCTTAACTGTCTCCATCGACTCACTAAGGTAGGTAAAGTAAAAAAATACATTTTTTACAAAATTACAAAATTGCTAAAAATAGCAAATCATTAACAATAAGTGTTTATCAAACAAATACACTAACTAAAGCATAACTGATTCAAAGCTCCTTCACTGCTTCAGCAAGTAGTGCTATACCATCTAGGATTTGAGCTTTTCTCTTTGCTCTTTTATGTTTATTTTCCATATCAGCTATCTTTCTCTGAAGGTCTTCATTCTCCTGCTGTAAACTTTCAACTGTCTTCTCTAGCTTTTTGCAGTGCCTGTCAGAAGTTCTTTTCCTGTTTAGCACCTCTTTAGACACTTCTGATAGCTCCAGGAAATGATGATGGACATCCTTCAACTCCTCTATAAGCCCTCTGTTAACTTTAAATAAACCATCATTAGTGTCTTGTAAATGTTTCATCTGTTGCTTGTATTTTTGAACACTTTCCTACAAATTTTCTTCATCAAAACTAGGGATCTCAAGTATATTTGCATTCTGCATTAGAAAGTCTGAGAAGTCAGTAGGAATACTAGGCTCTTTTAAAATTCCTTCTTGTCTGAGTATAGCTTCATCTTCTTCATCCCACTCCTGATTTTCAACAAGACATCTTTTTGCCTTTTCTTCTTGCTGCTATTTTAAGAGTTTATCTTTTATCTCAAAAATTATTGCAGATAATTTAGATGCAGGCTGACTTGTCTCTTTTGCAGACTGTGACAATATTTCTAACTCTGCAGGTTGAGGAGAAGAAGGCTAACAACTAATTTTCTTTTGTTTTTGCTGTCCATTTTACCAACTTCTGTCTCTTCATTTGAAGTAGTATCAATTAAAATTGTCTCTTGTTTGGAATCCAATTCAAGATTAAGTATCCTCTTCATATTCCATCTTAATTTATTGGTTGGCCTAGTTTTAGGCCTCCAATATGAATTTGCAGCCTTCTTTTTCTTCTTATGAGGTTTAGCTGCTTTGATGTCTGAGGTGAGAAATTCTCCACAAGTTCCATGCCTGCCTTCTCATTCATCAATGGGCTGTGGCTGCTCTTCTTATATTAGATATCCCTCATCTTCAGAAAAAATAGTGAGGGGACTTCTTTGTTTGGTTTGAACTTCATCTTCAGGTATATCAGCCTTTTCTTCAACAACAGTTTTAGTTTCTTCAGAATCTTCTGCAGGTACTGTGGGCTGTAGTAGCTGCTTTTGGTCTCCAAAGAGTGAATACTTGCCTTTACTACTTGCTGAAAATACTTTAGATTTAATCTCTTCTTCCATCTGCTCAGCTATTTTCTCAGTTTTGACCTCAAGCTTAGGTTTATGACCTAGCTTCTTCATCATCACAGTTCCTTTATCAGTTTGCCTCTTTGGCTACTGTTCTTCCTTTTTGACATGAATACCAGACCAAAACAGAAAAAATTCCCAAGTTCTTCCTTCATGCTGCAACACAGTACTGATGATTAGCTTGATCAATCCATGATGAAAAATTGATTGGGATGTGTAATCTTCATGCTGTTTAACCCTACTGGACATTTTCTGCAGGCTCTTCAAAAAGAAGAAAGGAAAGTTCATTTTTGAGACTCCCACCATATGTTGAAGGAATCTAAAGTGATACTTGAATACATATCCATACCTACCCTCATAAGTCACATAACTCTGCAGTATCCTGATTGGCTCAAACCACTCTTTTCTGAAATTCTGAATAGGGATACCTTTATTCCAATCAGGAGTCACATCAGGTAATAGGTATCTCTGTGGTTCAAAGTCAAAAGGTAATTTCTTGAACCAAGGCTCACCCTCATTACTAATCTCAGTGGCCTCTGCAATTAGTTCTACAGTCAACTTGAATTTGAGAGCATCAAAGATGACCATATCATCTTTAAGACTTTGAGCAAATTTATAGGACACTTGTGCATTGTAGCAATCTATCTTCCTGAAGAAATTTAGCCAACCTGCCTGCTGGAACAACTCAGCACAGTCAGGGAGATGCTCAATCCAGGTTAAGTTAGTGGGCTCAGCCCTATTGATTTTACCACTTTTTCCACTCTTGCCCATCGTTTTTCCTTCAAAAACTATAATGTGTCTGGCTTTAGGGTTCAGAAGATGTTTTATAAACTGGTTTCCTGCTTCTTCAAACTTCTTCACAATTTTCTGCACATTCCTGGATAGACCTGTTTATTCTTAAAAGGTAAAGTAAAACTTCCCAACAGGAAAATAAGTTCACATCACCGAGGGTTTCAATGCTCCTTTGTCTTAATAATACAAGCTAGGTCTGTGTATAGGCTAACTGCAAAATATTTGAAACCTAATTACCATTCAAACTGTTTTTAAAACAAAAGTCCATCTTCAATCTATAGAGCAAATTGTGTATCAGTCTTTACAACCTGTCAGCATGATTCATGAACATCTCTACACAATTAAGGTATTTCATGAATGAACTCTGTTGTCACTTTAAACTTGATTGCAGACTGTTCATCTCAAACCTATCTCTTTCTGCTCATCAAACTGATACTAGGTTTTCCTGTACTATTCAAATCCTTGTTACATTCATCTGTTCCCAAAACAAAAAACTTCCACACATATCAATCTAGGTCTTGCTGCAAATTGGTATTCGGTTTCCTCTGTATTGTTAAAGAAATTAGGTATTCTGCACATTATTCAACCAGCCAAGGGATTCTCCTCGAACCCTATGTATCACTGCCAACCTCATTCTTCAAAACCATTGACTTTGCAAATGTGACAACAATTCACTGGCTTCTTAGTCTACTGAAGACCACCTGTGTGAGGGGTGAGTAAAACCAAAACATTCTGCAATATGTCTACATGATGCTTCCTGTAGCATTAGTCTCAAAAATGGAACTAGGTCTGCCAACAATCTTGATCAGTCAACTCATTAAACCCAATTTTTATCAGTATCAGAGCTTTTGGTGTGAATTTGAGGGCTTAAAAATTAACAGCTTTCACCTCAGATTATTTCAAACTTCAAAGACTGGATGCTTCAAACCTAAGGCTATTTTTCAGTGCTCTGTTTCAACAAAACTCCTCAAAATGACTCAAACAGCTATTTCTTTGGCTAAGATCTCATTTAAAAGCATACTCCATCCTCTCCATCAATCAATTTTATAGAAAGAACTCCACCGGAAAAAACCCTAAATTGATGTACACCTCTTGGTAACCGAGAGATACCTGATTTATGCTCTGCAATAGTTGATTTAAGTTCGATTCCGATCTGTTAAATGGTTCTACTTGAGTGTACATATGTCTTTCTATGATCACTTTGATTGGAGATAACGAAATTGCAAAGCCCTAGTTTCTCGTCAGTCTTCAATACCTTGCTTCTATTTTGCAGCGACATAATCCATTTTTTTAAGCGGTTAAGTTTACTCCATGAACCTTATTTTCCTCTGACAATGCATGTGAAAGGAAAATCATGCCACATTAGACCGATATTTACTGCTAACTGTCAAACCAACCCGCATTATGAGCAATGATGGCCATGATTTGTTTTACGACTTAAAACCACCTGGAATCATGTTAAAAATGAAGCTAACACGTATCAAACAGATCACCATATGAGATTAGTCACCCACAAATTGAAATCATGACAAGAATTTGCTTGAAAATCGAAAAATAAGAGAGTCACGATATTCTTGTAGTGCGCCCTTTGTAATTTTCCACTCCAGTGCTACAAGAATATCCTTGGTGTTATTTTTTCGCTCCTTTTCAGCTTTTTGATATTTTGTATAAGGTTTTAAAAGTTGCTTGAGTGTAGGTATGCTCAAAATATGCCTTATGAGTCCACCATTTGATAAAATAACTTTTAAAAAACCCTTAATCAAAAACCAACCTATGGCTTAAAATTCAAAATTTCTAAAGCAATCTCAAAATTTCAAATAAACACTAGACAAAACTTTCCAAAAGGAGGGCAAAATCAAAATTAAAGTAAATGAAAGCTTTGAAAGAAAATATAAATCAAACCAAAATTGGAGAAGTGAAACCAAAATTGAAGAAAACATTTACTGACTTAACACATTGCACATCATTATTTTTGAAAAAATAAATAGAAAGAATTTGTTCTTTTGTGGCTTTCAAGTTTCTATTTGAAAAAGAAAAAGAGAATAGTTTTTTCTTTTTGCATTTCATATCTCTTTGCTTAGTCATTTTGTTTCAACTTTGATTCAAAAAACCACATAAATTTCATGCCATTTACCCTCTGACTAAAGAAAACCCTTAAAATAAACGATATAATTTAAAATTTATTAGTAATTTTTGTTTTATAGGGTCATACACCAACTAGCTTAGGCTAGACTTGTGGGATAGGGAGTTTAATCTCCCCACAATTGATTAGATTCAGACATAGTTGGCCAATCACTAGGTAAATCCTCTTCTATGTTGATTGTACCAAGGAATCTCCTCTCAAACCGGAGTTAATCACGAGGCCGCGTGGAGGCTTGGACTAAGGAGATAACCCTTCGATTCCTTCTCAAAGCGTAGACTAGGGTTTTTGTGCATCTAGGGATTCTGTCTTAGACAGGGTTTTGAGCTTTGCTACCCTTCCCATGCATATGAACCAAGCTTGTGACTATCCCCCCAGACTATCAATATAGTTAAGGTAGCTTTAGTCTCTTTGACATCTAGGTTTCATACACAGGTACATCGAAAGGCTATTTCTGGTTGACCTTGGACGGGCTTGGAAGGTAACCCCGGTAGAAGGTGTGGGAGGGCGGTGGGTGATTCCTCTTCTTGTGCCTAGGAACATCTATAGGGACGCCAAGTAACTTTCTATCAAATTTCTTCTAGAAAGCATATCTTGTACCTGTTTGTCTGTTTGTCTTTAGGAATTTTAGTGAGTGCTATGTGGTTTGTCTGTACTTCATCTGCCTTCAAGTGTGTGCTTGGTACTTTTGGTTTTCTGTTGACCTCAAACTTTGTCTCCTCATTTGAAACTATGTATAACACCCCTTTGAACACCAACCAAGAGATCCCCATGTTGGGGACTCATTGTACTATTCCTCTCATAGGGAATGTTGGTGTTCCCTTGATGGCCACCCTAAATCTACCTAGATTCACCCTAAGGCTACCTATGTGGTTGTTTTCCACTCCAGCTATCCTGAATGCTCCTGATGCTTCTCAAGTAAGCTCCTTATATCAAGGGCATCAAAACATTGCTTCCTCTTCACCTGTAGTTGATTCTCCTCCTCCTTCTACCTCATGCGGTGAAAGTACTGATACTAGTAACTGGCAGTCTAAAAGGAGTAAAAGAAGGAGGAATAGGAAGAAGGCACATAAGCAAGGGGGCACCCATTAAACCTCTAAAAGTCAAGTTGAACCTCACCACCCAGCCTCTACAGCTCATGCTGGGGGCACATATCCAACCTCTGCAAGTCATGTTGGATCTAAGCACTCAACCTCTGCAAGTCAAGTTGATCTTCACTATCTAGCCTCTGTTGATCATGCTGGTGGGATCCTTCCAACCTTTCCAAGTCACGTTGGATCCCGTCACTCAGCCTCTGTAGTTCATGCTAAGGGCACCCGTTCAACCTCTCATGTTCAAGTTGAACCTCCCCATCCAACCTCTACAAGTCATGTTGGATCCATCCACCTAGCCTCTGAAGTTAACGCTGGGGGTACACACTCAACTGTTGCAAAGCATGTTGATCCTAACCATTCAGCCTCTGTGGTTCATGTTGGAGATGCCCATCCAATCACTACAGGACATGTTGGAACTAGTCTATCAGCCTCTACAGGTCATGCTGGGGGTAGTCTCTCAACCTCTGTAGTTCATGTTGAAGACAATCCGTCAACCACTACAAGTCATGTTGACACTGTTGAAAAGACTACCCGTTCAAAACACAAGCCAAAGTTTCCTTGTAAGCTTTGTGAGGGAGACCACCTTACTTATAAATGCCCTTCTATCATGGAGGTGTGAATATTTTGGCTTCATGGTCACCCCTTTTTTTAACATTCTAAAGTTTTTCAACAACCAACCTCTCTTAGTCAGGCTAGACCGAGTTACCTAGCCTCTAGTGGTCATGTTGGGGGAAAAATCGCAACCTCTATAGGTCATGTTGATGGCAAACAGTCAGCCACTGCTATTCATGTTGACAACATTGAGAAAACTAGGTATTGGAAGTGCAAACTTAAGTTCCCTTGTAAGCTATGAGAGGGAGATCATCTTACTCACCAATGCCCTACTATCGCAGAGGTGAAAAGAGTGTGGTCCAAGACTCAAGAATTTCCTTCTCCTGAACAACCTATAGTTTCTCAACAACCTACTCAACCTTTGGTTGATCAAGTGGTCGAACCTATCTCAAATTTGGTTGATCCCACTCTTCTTTCGAAGAGTGATCCTGATGTGATTGAACCAATGTCATATTTGGTCAATCCCACTCTCCCTTCGGAGACTGACTTTCATAAAGAGGTTGAATCGATTTCATTGTCGATCAATCCCACTCTTCCTTTGGAGAGTGAAGTGTCTGCTAGTCACATTTTATTCTCTACTAGTTCAGAACTTACTAAACAAGGGGGAACTAAACTCACTTCAAATCAACCCCCACCAAGCTCTCAGGTTGCTTCCTTTGATTGGGATAGCCTAGCTGAGCCGTGCCTTCCTTTTGATGAACCTTTCTAGATAAAATTCAAACTTTAATCATACACGATTGCTCGTTGTATTGTTGATGAAGGAGCCTCAATTAGTATCTTGTCTACTCGTGCTTGGCGATGCATGGGATCTCCTAGCCTTATGTCGACTACTAGTCAGTTACTGGCGTTTGATAGAAGAACTTGTATAGGCTTGGGAATTCTTGCTCAAACACCTGTTACTTTGGGTGGGAAGACCGTCTTAGTTGACTTCATGGTGATAGAAGACCCCTTGGACTTCAATATGCTCCTAGTGTCAACATTATTTCTTGTCACTGTTGATCAGTTGGAATTTCTTGATCCATCTCCTGACCCAACTAGAGACCAGGTCTTTCCTTTATCGATTCAAAGTGTTTCTATAGACACTCCCCCACCACAGGTGAGCTATGTGGCCTCATGTCCTTTGCTTTCAATTGCTACTGAGAAGTAGCCTCTGTTTTCATGCTTACCTTCTTGGGACTTGGTCCCAGCAGTTGAATGGGTGAGTCATCCAATATAGACTATGGATCCTGCTCTCCACTCTGTTTTCCCATTTGAAATTTTAGACATGTGTCCTATCTCGGATGATCTCCTTCCTTCATATGAAGTCTTCCTATATTTTTTGATACAGTCTGACCTTGTTTTGGATGTTGGTTCAGTTGTACCTAAGTATAACCCTAATTTTCCTAGTAATCATGACCTTCCTTCATATGTTGGTCTTGTTGAGTCTTTTGACTCTTTCTTTGAACAACAAGTCAATGATCCTGATGAGTTTGATTTTTCTTATGAATTTTTCAACTCCTGTGATACTGAGTTTGTTCCTACAGACTCTATCTCCCTTGTTGATTTTTGCTCTCCTTTTGAGGTTGATCTTACTGATTATAAACCCTCGATCCTTGGTGCTGTAGAATATTCTTCGGTTGATTATGTCTTGACTTTCCTTTTTGTAGAATATATCAAAGTCGCATGTGTTTCTGCCAAAGTGACCTGCATGAGATCTTTTCTTCTGAATATGATCTTGATGTTGTTGTTTCTTGGAGACAGAATTCTTAGTTGGATTCACAATTATTTACTGGCCTCGCCTTATTTTTCAAGTTGTAATTGCATTTGCATGTGCCCCCCTCATGCTTATGAGCCTGATGCTAGCTTCCACACTTTTAGTTCATTATATAAGCCCTCATCTTTGTTCTCATCATCGCTAAGCCTTGTATCATTTTGCCTTTGCATCTTGACACCTTTTACCTTGAGGAGATGTTCCCCAAGTGTCTTTACCTTGCTCATGTTCCTTGCATTATGCATAGGTTTGTTCCTCGTGCTTGGAACTAGTTTCTCTTGCCTCTAACACTCGTCTCCTCACATTTAGAGCATTCTTTCTGCTCTCCTTCGAGCTCGTTAAAAACAGTAAGGAGACTACGAGTTGACTTTTTCAGACTTGTTAAAAGTTCACAAGAAAGATATTGAGTTTCTGTAGGCCTAGGTCTGACTCCTCAAAATAGACTTGATTGCCGAGTAAACTTGTCCATTCAGGCTCGTTAAGAATATGTGAATGGGCATCCACATTGGTTGTAGATTATCACTTTCTTTGACCATGTGGAATAATACGAGAAAGGAGCACTCTCTTTTCTTTGGAATTGAGAAGAGTATTATCAAGTATAGGTTTATCACTTTTCTGGACCTGAGGGACTAAATTTACGAAAAAGGAACCCCCGGTATGAGCTTAGTTTTCTCTTTTTTTGTGCTCTGGACCTAAACATGAAAAATATTTTGAGTGTACTTTATGTCTTTGTCATGCTCGTTAAACCCTAAAGAACAAAGCATCGAGTTTACTATTGTAAGCTCCATTTCTCGTAATCAAATGGATCTTTCTGAGTGATCTTGCCTTCCCTCACACTCATAAAACTCAGGCTATATGTTGCTTTTGAAGGAGTGTTGGGTAGGTGGTAATTTAACCTTTTTCGGACCTTCCTGACTAAATATGAAAAAGGTGTGCCTTACTTCTTCGAAAGCTAAGAGAGTTCTTCTATGGTTTGTTTAATACTTTTCTGGCCTTGGGAGACTAAATTGGATGAAAAATCACCCCCCTGGAGTCTTCTTTGGAGTTTTCAGACTCTCTAAACTATGAAAACACTATCGAGCATGTACTAGTTCAAGCTCATAAAATCCATGAATCATTGCTTTATCAAGCATTCTTCTATCTTTTCTTTGAGCTTGCCAAAAATGAAGATAGTCCTGAGTTTTCTTTCTTGGACTTGTTAAACCTTTACAAGAAAGAGGGGAAGGGAAGTTCATTTAAACATTTTTTACATCATGGCAGCAAGTCTCGTTTCCTTGAACAAAACACCAGTTTTGAGTCTATCAACAGTTGGGTCCTAGTATTTTGACCTTATCCTGATTCAGAGTTTCTTACTCCTCCAGTTGGTTTCTTATCCAATTATATGGGGAATTTGTCAATGTCTCCTACATTGTATATTTTTGTCGTTGGTCTTTTTGTATCTAAATATACCTAAGTCACTTTTGTGCCATGCTCACTGTTCAAGGATTAACAGTTTGTTTCCCATTCTGTAGTTGCCTTGACCTTTTGTCTTGGCCATTCCCTGGTATCAGTTCATTACATCATGTCTTCGGTGGTCCTTGTCGTGAAATTTAGTACCAATTATAGATATAATTAGTCTTTGATTTACCTCATGTTGGATGATAAAGGATGCCTTAATTCCCTCCTTCTAACGGATCTCTTCCTATTGACTGTAACACATCTTGCTCTGGGGATGAGATTTAGAGTTTTATGATAGTACCTTGGGTATTACAGTCATCAGCGGTAGTTTCCCTCTCTATTGGGTAGTGGGAATACCTTAATGTCTCCTACTCGATGGATTCTTCCAATGTTTGACTTCAAGTCCTTGTATTCACACTTGTTAGAATTTACTAGGTACTTTGGGGATCATTTTAATTAATGGTGGTTTCCCTCATGTTTGTTAATGGTTCTCATCATTGATCGGTAATCAAACGGTTTCCTCCATGTTTGAATTCAACTCCTTTATTCGCATGGTTAGGATTAGTACCTTTTTTGGGCGGTTTGGATTGAAGACCTTGGGGCGACAATAGCATCGTCATTTTGCTATTTCCCAAGTTGTGCAAGACCTTGTTACATTTTATATGAAATTTTGCTGAGACATAGATCCACCTTGTATTCTTGTGGCTATGATCATTTGTTGAGCATGGATCCACCTTGTTCATTTGCGGCCATGACTCCTTTAGATTTTGTATGGCACCTTTTTGCATATTGAGCGACCATGATAGTTTCATCAGTTATACATATGTTGGATTTGCCTGTATCTTTATGGTGATGTTTTGTATATGGAATTGTATGTCCCAGAGATCAGTTTTTTTTTACATTTATCTCTCTTTCAGGTACCTTTGTTCGAGCCTTTTGATCTTGGATTCTCTGCTCTCTCCATACTCAGTTGTTTCCTTTATAATGTATTTCATCTATCGTCTTCCCCTCTAACCTCATACATTAGGGGGCATATGTTATAGCTCAAAATGACACATCTCTACCTGTGACCACTTTCCCATGATTTTGGCGCATGACGACACTTCCATGACGACACTTCATGAAAGTCAATGAAAGTCACTGAAAAAACACCTAACTTGGAGGAACCATATATTGAGTTATATAACTCTGTATGACCTCATCTCTACACTATTGGAAATCTATTTCTGTTAGCTAAAACTTTCCAGAAGACACCAAAGTCCAAAAATGCTTGCAAATACCCTAAAAATGAGTCTTTTGATGTGTACATGAGTTTCCTTAAGGAAACCCGTGTACGTACACGAGTTGCTATATATAATAGTCACGTACGCTTTAAATACATGACTTTCTACATTGAAACCCATTTATACCTCCTCGTGTACATGATTTTTTGTCTCTACAACCCATGTACACCTCTTGAAAATGTTAAAAAAAATGTATTTTGAAATTCTGGTAGTTTGGGTAGTTATGCAACTGACTCCTTCAGTTGTAACTACTTTGTCTTTGACCCTAAGTCTTCATAAAGCATATAAATAGAGGTAGGGAGGTCCATGAGAAGGGAATTGAATCCTTGCATCATTATACTGGTAGAATTGGGACTCTCTTTTCCCACACCTTTGCCCTAGTGATCATTCCCTTGTGTTGCAGAGCTTGGAGGCTGAGTTCCTTGGAGAAGAGAAGTAGCAGAACCAGATCAAGGTTTCATGAAGTTTCAAACTTGAAGAGAAGGTATACATGTACTTGTTTTCAAGATTAATAAAGATGTGATGTTCTTCTTCTTCCCAAATCAAAGTTTCTTGTATATTGAATCTCTGATTGTGATTATATGATGTTATATATTAGATTATGTTTTTATGTTTCATTGAATATAATTTCTTTTCATATAGTCTATTTGGTTTGAGGAAGGCATAATTCATATTGCAGGTCTCTTGGAGCAAGAGGAGCGAGAGGAGTAAGAAGAGGATTGAAGGGCTACTTGGATCAACCTCATTTGTCAAGGTATGAACCATTCTAATATTTGAATCTTGTTTATATATGCTTGCTGAACATTATACATCCACCTTTCAACCCCAGTACATTGATCGCCTCTTAAACCCTAGCCATAGGAAACTTTCCTTTACATCAGGGAGCCTACTGAGTCGGAGGTCACAAAGGAAACTGAATTTATCGAGTATACCCACATAGCCAAAGCCAATGCCTCCCAAATCAGTAAGTAAAAACCTCTTTGAACTCATTTGTTCGAACTTGTGCAGTTTCCATCCTATATGTGATGTGATGATGGTAAAGTTTTATAAAATAGGGTCTTCAAAGATATGGAAATGGCATTGACCAATGACAAATGCATCATTTATGACCACCCATTGAATTAAGAATTGGGTGTAATCATATTTAGTAATAAGAATATCCAACAGGGGGAATATGGTAGCCACGAACCTTAAACTTGTATTATTCACTACCCTATCATGGTAAAAACCTATAAATTAGTGTATTCATTTAGCTTACAGAGGTTTGGCATATTGGTCATATCCAACATTTTACTTATGGCATATTTTGTTACTTGCATATTACTGTGGACCAATCAAATGACACAATGGAATTTTTTTCAGAGGAAAACATTTTGCACACACTAGGTAACTGATTCTGGGAAATTGTAGGTTTGGGGTATGACATTTAGGGCGATATTTGACTCCCAAAGATTTAAGAAGTCGTGAAATTCTTTAAACTTGGTTTCGGAAGCAATAATGGACTCATGGATGTATGTAATTCATAACCTAGGATTGAATAGGTATCCCTATATTTTTATGAGGTGATCATAATTTGGATTTGATTTATTGTTGGTCTCAAACAATTGGGGATTATCAACAGTGGATATCTCTTTCTTGATTTGAAAATAGGACAATATTTAGAAAAAATAGTACGAAATTGATTCAAAGTTATGGTTGGAGGATGGCCAGCTTTGACGTTTCAAAGTTACATGTTAATGTTATCATATTATCATTTCCAAGGGTGAAAAACCTTCTTAAGTATTATGATCATCTCCAAGTGTTGCATGTTAGGATATTTAGACACTTAGGAGTAAGTTAAGATCAACTTGTGTAATGTATCTGTTAGTTAAAGTGTGTTTCTTTAGTATGCATTAATATGGATTTGTAAATATTCTAATACAACGGTCACGATATGGTCTAGACATAAAGTGATCTGATGGTTCAAATTCTCTTAGATGATACCTACCATTGATATGTGGCTTAACACCCAATTGGTCCATGATCTCTATTTAAAGAGCATGGAGGGTCCTTGGCTAGTTGATCGATTATGAGAAGCTCATATGTAACTTTCTTTCTTTTGCATAATAAATTGCTCCGAGTAGCTATTTTGTTGGGGACATGGACTGGTTCCCTCTCGATGGTTTTAACCACTTGAAAAACATTAGTGTATTGATCTATGATCTATTTGTGTGAAGTGGTTTCTCTAGGTGTTAGGTATTTTGGGAGTACCCTGTGAACTCGAACATGGTATCAGAACTTTTGTGAAGAGCCGCTTTCAGTTTTGATCAAGATATGGAACCGGTGTTGCCGAAACTTTGAAAGAGTTTCTAATTCTAGAGTTTATATGAATTTTTTGGCTAAGTAATCTATTCCATTGTGTCCAAAGCACTATTTCCATTGAGAAATAGTTTTTGTTTCATCAAAAACTGTTTCCGTTTCAACCATAAACACCCATTTCGGCAAATCTAAAGGTATAATCTTACAGTGATGGATTTGTTTTATTTTTTTTAAATATCTCATATTTTATCGGTTTTATTATTAGATATTTATTATTTTAGTCTCGTACTGTTGCCTTCCCTGGCTGCATATGCTCTTTTTTGTGCACCTTGCGCGATCGCGGTGAATAAAAAACAAAAAGGGAAAGTTTGTTTTTCTTGTCTTCACGGCTATGTATGCTCTTTGTCATACACCTTATGTGATCATGGTAAATCAGAAATAGTGAGAAAACCTAAAAACATAGAATTTTAGGGCAAGCTAACTAAGATTTAACCCCACCCCATAGCGTGGAAAAGTTTTTTTTTGTTTTTATTTTTTGCTTTTTTTTGTGATTTGCAGGAAAAAAGGCAAGCACGGAAAATGAGAGAGAAGAGTTTTAAAAAAAAGGCCTCTTTCTCTTTCCATTCTTTGACGTACCTTTTAAACTTAGCTCACTTGGTTCAAAGTTGTTTTATTCCTTAATAGGTCTTGAGTTCAAGTCTTATTAAGTTACTTTTCAGTGCATGCAATTTCTATTTTCAAGTTACTTTATTGTAAAAGTGCATCTCACTTAAATAAAATAAAATAAAAAGTGAGTCACTTAAGTCTTTTAATTTATTGCCCAACTACTTAAAAAGTAACATTATTGTAAAGTGAACATCACTTATTTTACAAAAGTGATTCACTTATAAAAACAATTCTTGTAAGTGATTGTCAAAGGTTCACCTTGGGAAGAAGGGGTTTTTTCTTTAGTTGGCCAAGTTAATATCTACCATGTCACTATTAGGGACATCTTCAACATTTTCATTGATCAAGCATAACTTCATCATCCAAAATCAGTTTTCAGTGTCATTTTTTTTAAACAACCTAATTTTTCAAGCTCTTTGCACCCAGATAGTTAGTTTCTGTCTTTTCAATCGTTATTTTACAGTATGACCACCCTGTGTGATATTCTACTTACAAGTTCTAACTATTTCTCATGGAAATATCGTATGGAAAATGTTCTACAAAGTAGGGGACTTTTTAGAATTACCTCAGGGAAAGAAACAGAACCCACTAATGATGATAAGAAAATAAAATGGACAAATAGATGTGATGAAGCTCATGTATTGATTGGGATGCCAATCTCTACTGATTTGTGATTCCATATATCTGGAATTGATTAACCTAATAAAGCTTGGGAAAAGTTGGAATCTGTGTTTGGTAAACGCAATGAAATTTGAGGTCATCAACTTGAGAATGAGTTGATTTCTTTGAATCCAAGTGATTTTTCATGCATTCAAGATTATTTATCTAATTATAAAACCCTTAGACTCCTATGTGAAGATTGCAAGATTGAGAAAGAAGACAAACAATGTATTTATCATATTCTTTCCAAAATTAGACCTGCATATTTTGTTTTTGTATCTACAATTTACTCCATGAAAGAATCCTTGAATGCAGCTAGCTATCAAGAGCCTGCTCTTGAATCCTTTTGTGATTCCTTAATTAGAGAGCAAGATAAGATCAATTATCTTGGAATAATTAACAATGCAGATACATCTGGGAAAGCCTTATTGTCCCAATAGAAAGAAAATTTCAAGCCTCCCAAGAAACAAAATTTTCATAAGAACAATCCAAACAAGGGTCTCAAACCCTCTCAAACGGCTCCTTTAAAAAATGACAAAGGATCCAAGCCAAAAGGTAAGAAGACTGAGCGTCATTGCAATGTTTGTGGGAAAGATAATCATGATGAATCTAAGTGTTTCAAGAAGATGGCAGCCTTGGAAGCACTAATGAAGAAGCACAACATCAACCTAGATTCGTCTTTAGAATCTACCTCTCAAGGAAATGCACTTTGTGCTTCTGGTTACTCTTATACTGCATCTTCTTCTACTACTTCAAATGAATGGCTCATTGATTCTGGAGCATCTTATCATATGGCTAAGGATCAAGCCATCTTTTCTACAATGCATGAATGTAACACCAAACAAATATTTGTTGGGGATGATAGATCTCTAAATGTTGTAGGATCTGGAATAGTTCCAATAGAAAATGGTCATTTTAGTGATGTACTATGTGTTCCAAGAATTTCCTACAATTTTTTATCAATCTATCAAATTACTCATTTAGGTGAAGGTAAAATTGTGATGTTTACACCTCAAAAAGTTGTAATCAAGGATTTTAAAGATCCTCAAAATGTCCTTACTACTGGAATTGTTTATGACATTACCAGGATGTACAAATTTAACAACTTTGGGTCATCACCTTTTCCTTCAATTTTTGTTTCTCATAGTGATAAATTGAGCAAACTTTGGCATGAGCGATATGGTCACTATACGCAAGAGTGCCCCTTCATGGGTCGCGCTAAGCAGGCCATTCATAACGAGGTTCAGCATGCTACCAATACAGCAGCCCCAACTCAACCCAACTTGGCACCACTAGGAACTCAACCATGGGTGCTCCAAAACCCATTACCAGTCCAAGGACTGGTAGCAACTACACCCACTCCCCAACCCAATCCCAACACCTCAAGGGAACCTCTAACAATAGAAATAGGTGTTCACCACCTGCTAGCCTTGACAACCGAAGAGGTCAATTTATAGATTAGACAAAATTAGTACAGTACTAATACCGAACTTGCTGACCCATCACCGGCATTGACATCCAAAACAACCAATACACCTCTTCATTTACCCCCTTCTCCTCCGTGCCCCCCCATACGGCGAGTTTCCAACAATGTCATGGCTAGAGATGCTATAAACTACAGCATTGTGGATGACTTGGCCCAAACACCTACGACTATGTCCACTCTTGAGGTACTTAAAACTTTCCCAACATAGCAAAAATCCTTACTAGATTCCCTCGGTGCCGTAGACCCCTCCGACTCCAAGTTGATTAAATTCGACATAGAGAATAGAGAACCGCGGATGCCATCAACCATTTCCTTCCAAATACAGATATCCATTCAAAATTTGGTCATGCACCACTGCATAGTCTACAAGGGGGCATCCATGTGCTTTATGTCAACCTTAGTCTGGCAGAAGCTTCGATCCGCAATTCTGCAACCATCCTCTACTACTCTGCGGGCTTATGATGGCCACCTGACTAAATCCCAAGGAATCCTCCCACACGTTCCCCTCACATTACCCGAGAAAACAGTATTGATTGACATAGAGGTTGGAAATGCTCAGTTGAACTATAACCTTCTCCTCAGAAGAAGTTATATGTATGCCATGAGAGTCATAGCCTCAACCATTTTCCATCTCATGATGTTCCCTCACGACGGGAAAATCGTGACAGTTGACCAACTAACTTACCATGATCTGCAAGGGTTAATTACACCAGCCAATGTTATCCCTATGATCAATACCATCGATTCGCAAGGGCTAACCACACCGACCAATGTTATCCCTGTAGTCAACACCATGGTTGATAACATACCAGCCTCCCCATTGTTGAATGTGGGCCTTGGGTTGTTTGCTGATACCACAATGATGGCTTCCTTCCCCTTAGTGTCACCACCGTCAACACCAAATGAGACTGTTGATTTGTGCATGCTCTCATCCAGCACTACTGCACCTAAAATTAAACCGTAGCTATAGAAACAACATCATTCGCAGCTACAACATCATCCGCAGTCATAGCATTATGTGCTACCGTAACCACAACCCCATCTCTACCTGGTGTCATGAGTAAGCCAGTAATGGCCACCTTAAACTTACCCAATTTCACATTGGGTATTCCCATGTGGTACCTCGATCCACCGGCCCAACCTATGATTCCCCAGGTATTCTTAACACCTATGCAACCCATTGCGACCGAATCTCATCCTCCACTTGGCCTGCAAAACTAAACCACCGCACCCGCACCCACACTACCCCACCCCAAAAGGGCCAGGGGAAAAAATGAAAAAGCTACCACTGAACCTCAACAGCTCTTGCTTGCATCGTCTATGAAGAACAGGGAAATCCATCTCAAAACTACCCTGATATTCCCATAATCCATGCACATTTGGATGCCATGGACACAACAAAGAATATCCCCATGGTTGAGCTCCCAAGCGGGCCAATAGTGAGAAAAAAGTAGTTGAGAAAAAACCATGCTTGCACCCTTTGCGGATTGTATGGACACTATTCTCACCACTGCCAGGACTTGTTTGAGTTTTGAACAGCCTTAGCTAACCTTTGACAACATGCCCCTGAATCTGAAATCACTCTGATCAAAGAATTCCATCCCCCACCTCCTTCTTCAGACACCATGTCCATTTACATGATGTCCAATTCCATGGACCCTCCTATCTCCACCATTACCGACGGTCTATCATACCTATCTCTGTGTTTCTTTCACAATGATGAGGAGATACTTGAAGCCTTAACCTCCTTGGAATACCCATGGGATGACATGCACCATCGCTCATTCTTCCTCCCTGAAGAACTTGTGTCGCAGTCTGACTAGTTTTCCATGGAAACAAAATATTTCATTCATGGGAAAGTCAACTGGTTCAAGAATCCCATCCTGACACTAGATGCCTTCGAAGAATGGAACATGGCCAACATATTGCCAACCATCAAAATCAACATCTCAACCAATCCTAATATTGTTGAGGAAATCATGCTCGGGGCATCTTGCTCCTCGAAAGAAGTCGCTTCCTACAAAGTGCTCTTCCAAGAATTTTGTGACATCTTTGCCTGGTCCTACACTAAAATTCCCAGGTTGGATCCATCCATTGTGGAATACCACATCGACACATGGCCTGATGCAGCCCCCATGCACCGAAATCAATGACCAATCCATCCCTCCAAATTTGTCGCGGTCAAAGATGAAATCGAGAAGCTGCGCACAACTGCCTTCATTTACCCCATTGCGTACACCACCTGGGTTTCAAATCATGTTCCCATGAATAAGAAATGGGGTACCATCTTTGTTTGCAAAGACTTCCATGATTTGAATTGGGTGTGTCCCAAAGACAACTTCCCAATAGCCTTCATCGATCAGATCATCGATGCATGCGCTGGACATGAGGTCTTTTCCTTCATGGATGGATTTTTCGGATATAACCAAATTCAGATCCAGAAAGAAGATCATTACAAGACTACTTTCACACCCTGTGGAGCACATTCACGTATCAAGTAATTCCCTTTGTTCTAAAGAAAGTTGGAGCCACCTTCCAGCATGCCATGACACACTGTTTTCATGACCTCATCCACATCATGTTGCTCTATCTTGACAACCTCATTGTGCAGTCACAAGAGAAAGTACAACACATGGATGACTTGCAGCAAGCCTTCTTGTGATGTTGCAAGTACAAAATCCACTTGAACCCTTTCAAGTGTGTTTTCTATGTCCCAACGGGCCGTCTCTTAGGGTTCATCATGTCACACAAAGGAATGACCACTGATCCCTTGAAAGTCCAAACCACTTTCCCTCTAACGTCACCTCTTTAAGTGACGTCAGTTTATCTTGTAACATAGTATTGTCCTTCTTTTTTTTACACATTTTTTGAAAAGAGTCTTATGTAGTGTTTCCTTGATTGCTCCAGATGGATCCTACCTTGTGTCGATACATTGGATTTGCTGACGGACCTAGCAGATGGTTTCTAAACCTTGCCTCAACTACATGGGTCATCTACTCCCCATCGCATGAATTGATTCATATCAATGGCATATGCGTGGGCATTGCAATCAACAACCAGGCAGAACATGATGGTGTTAATGGCTTCTTGGCTACCACCCTCCAGTTGGAAATCCACCATCTCGACGTCTTCTTAGAATCCCAGCTGCTCATCTCTTAGTTGAACAACTATTACCGGGTGTGTGATCCCTGTCTCTTTAGAAAATTCCTGCGCACTAAACAGATGGTTAGAACATTTGAATCCATTATAGTCAAACATGTTCCCAGAAGCCTCAATAGTGTAGTAGATCAAATGGCTAATGACTTTCTAAATTGGCACATTCATAATCGCACATAGGAAACATACAAATGCAACATCATGCATCATCATATATAAGCATGCATACACATGTAAAAATACATCACATAGGCATTTCATTTCACATCATCATAAAAAGACTCACATATACAACCTAAAAAGCACATCCACGTGCATCAAAAATATATAGATATATAAATTGCATGTCCAAAATATGTCCAGTGAAAAACGAGAAGCCACATATGCTTTCTCAATTGAATATACATAGCGATGCAAAAAGTCCTAAGTGCACCAACGCACTAGGAGCAGCCCCACATGATGCTAATCTAACCCAAACTCATCCTCACCATCTAGATCAGTGTCATCATCTTCTTCACAGGACTCATCATCCTCTGCAAGAAGATCCCCTCGTGTCACCCGACCAACGTAATCGCAGGCTGCGACCATCTTCCTCATAACAGAATTCCACTCCGGAGGCACACTGTGAATGGTGGTGATCAGGTAATTGTCCAAATGCTGCTAGATGATGTCAAAAATCCCCTCAGCAAGCTTCTCCAAGTGCGGAAAAATAGCCTTCGCCTCCCGTCGTCACCTATGAGGGTTCCCCGCAAGGACTGCTACCTCGAAAATCGTGACCACCCACCTTTGATACCCAGGTGGAAAGTGAGGACCAATATATGCATACCCAAACAAAGATGCCATCAGTCTATGCATATCATCATACAACTATCAACCAGCTAAACCACACTATGTATAAATATGAATACTAAAACATCACACATACATACCAGCTGGTCCCCATGCATGGCTTGGAGTTTAGGGCATCTCAAGGTCCCCATGATAGTCCATACCTGCATAAGGGTACTCCTCAATAACCATGGTAGCTGCCGCCACTACTCTAGAAACTCCTCGGTAAAGAAGCATCCCACTCTGTCGCCACCCTCTCGCACCATCATCTGGCACCATCTGTGCATCTGCGGCTACCGTGGACCACCATCCCACACTTCCCATTGCAGACACAGAGTAGGTAATTTCTCAAAAAAGAAAGAAGATGTCACATACCCATACCCCATCATTATGCGAAATTAAAATTTTCACTGAGAACCTTCACTGTTCATCGAAACATAGGGCATGGTCATGAACCACATCTCAATGATTCCAACATTGTCACACTCCCTTCCGTTTTCCATAGATCAGTTCAACAATCTGCAAGGAAAAATCTCAAAGGAGATTGGATGGTGGAGAATAAAATGTGACGAAATCAACGATCGAAAACGATCCCATAGACCCAATCCAAATCAACGGTTCATAATTCACCCACAGAACTCAACGATGTGGAAAGCCCAATATCCGGGGTCAGAAGTTACACAAAATCTCAATCTCACTTCCCCCATTCCGCATTGGAAATATATCAATGGCGGAGAATCATCTCGTAAAGATCGAAAGTGTGGAAACTTAACTTGCAGGATTGGAAATATGGAAATCGCAACACCACGATCCCGTATCCTGCAAGTTGCGGGAGAATCTATGAAACGATGTTCCGCATCCCGCATCCTACAAAATCCTTAATCCTACAAACTGCAAAAATGAGGATTTCTAGCAGAAAACTCAACTTTTCAACTGAATTCTTGGATCAATCTGATCATCCAGGCCATTACCAAAATGGACAATCTACCCTGCAACTTAGTAAAATGCATTGAAGGAAAAACATACATCAATGCCTATAATTGCAGTTATTCAGGAAACAAAGCATAACTCAACAAAGCAACATGTTCATCACATTCCATCAAGAAAATACAATGCAAGAATTACAATTACAGAGAATTATGTGGACAAGAACACTTACCTTTGAAAATAACTTGTCTTGCAACCAGCTATGTCGCTTGAATGTTCCTCCCAACCATAGGCCAGTGTGCTCCTTAGTCTCTCATCAAAACTGCCACCCTCGAACTGGGCATGATTTCCTTGAGGAATAAGAGAACACTAGCAGACTCATACATAGCCAAGGTGCAATAACACTCTGCCAAGCCAACACAGTTGGGTTTATCAGGCTATATGGGAAAACATCCCAATAGATGGGTTTCACAGGCCACTATGCCAAGCCATCTCACAGTTGGGTTTCATAGACTGTTCACAGTCCAGCCAATTTTCACTTTGAGGACCAGTTAAGCCAAAGGTTACTTACCAGGTCAAGTGCAACAGACATAGCCAAGCCAACAGATGGGTTTAATAGACTACTAGCCAAGTCGTCTTTCTAGTTGGGATTTATCAGGCTTCTAAGGAAATGGGAAGGAAGAACTACTAAGCTAGTGAGCTCATCTACAGAGCTAAGAAAACCTTCACAAGACCTATCTAGCTTGGCTTCCCTATTTCCTACACACCCAGCACAAGGAAGTGTCCCCTTCTCTGCTCCATAGTTCCTCAGGCTACACCTTCCCTTCCAATGCTCTTCAGGATGTGCATAGCAGGTTTACCAGCCACTCTTTTCTTATTGTGAGGTTCCACACTATGTTTATCAAGCACATTCTACATCTCTCCCATTCCTAAGTCTCATACATAGCTCAGAGCAGAATCAGGGTGCACAACACAACAACCACAGGGAAACTCTACAACACAGGTTTACTCTGAACATGAGTAACCGGGTCTCATATGCTCTGTAGTTTAGGATAACACTGCAACATAGCAAATACCACAATGTCCAAGAAAAACATACTCACAGAACGCAAATGATACATACATAGAAGGAAAGCTCTGTTGTTCTCAACTTCTACCCAACAACCGGGGAGTGTAGGCGATGAATGATTGATTGAATGAAAAATGATAATGATAACGAGGCCGAATGTCTTACAGCTCTCAAAAACATGAGAGTAGGAAAAATTGGCATGAAAGCAGGGGTCAAACTGACATATAGTTCTGATGTTTTCTTGTCCCTGTAAGTAAAACAAGACACTCCAGAACTGGATTCTCTGCCCCATTTGAAATTTCCCTTACTCTTCCCCTTCCAAGCAATAATTACCTCAACCACCTGCTGGCAGAATAAATGGTTAGGAAGAAAAGACAAGAAAGGGGTAGTTGACAGTTCTGATGGGTTCTCCCCATGAGACATGGATTTTCCCCAAACAGGCTCAAGGTTAACATTCCCACCCCCTTGTCCTTAGGAAAATCATCCCCCCATCTCATTATTCATTGCATTGACATATATGGTTGTGGGTTTTCATTATATTGCATATTTACATGATGTTTACCATGTTCTTGACTCAGCACAGAAACCATAGGCATCAACCATGATCGCCTATATACCAAACATTAATCAATGACAGGGCCTTGGACTTGAGCTCCTTGTCATGATTCGATATAATATTTACATCATATACTTTAATGCAATGTGGTGCAAACCGACGTGTTACAATCCCCTCCCCCTTAGAATAACACCATCCTCGGTGTTCCAATACTTAGGAATACATATACAATTTATGCATCCAAAATTTTAAAAAAAAATTGGATCTGTCCTACATTCTATCATTTACTTTGAACTCTCAGGACCAAGCCCTTTGGCTTCCACCAGCTTCTCCTACTGGTTCTGAGCTTCCAACTCATCCATAAGTCTGGGAATTTTATAGTCGTTACCCTCTTGATTTTCTCTTGTTGGGCAATTTTGACAGCAGTAATGTCGTCCACATTTCCAACATTTCCTTGGCTACTTAATCTTTACCTGCTCAATTTCTTTTGAGTCTTCATGCCTGAAATGTTTCTTAATGGCCTAACTAGATGAATGCTTCATCATTGATCCACTTTCCTTTCCCTTACGAATTGCTCCCAGAAGGATTTTTACCTCCTTTTGCAAACAAATAGAGTCTTGCAAAATATGGTGGTTCATCTCATTCTTCCTTTTCTGTATCTTGAGCATCTCTCCAATATTTTCTTGGGTCTTGGCAATTGTTTGAAGGAGACTTCCATCCAAGTCCAATAGCTTTTGGTCCACTGCCATGGTCAATGTGCACAACTAGATTTCACTTTTCTCACCTGTGAAATGCATCATTGTAGTTCTGTTAGGCCAAGCATAATATAAGCATTAAAACTAGTCAAACAATTTCCCGATTGACAGGGGTGGTCCAAGTCTTATTCATAATACTTTCATACTTTTCAGGCCTTCCCAACAGGCACATAAGTTCATTCATGTCCATTCCTTGACAGGGAATTAACTACCCCAGCATTCATATTTTATTTTAAGTAAATAAACACCTTCTATTTTCAGCCATACATGCATTAAACAATTTTATGTTTTTATAAATGCATCAGTATCCATATATATATATATATATATATATATATATAATCAAGAAAAAAGGAAAGAGAGAGGAGCAAGAGTTTTTTTTCTCTTTGTCTTGTTCCATTCTGGAACCCACGCCACTATTAGCACCTTCTATGTTGAATAATTGAAGGAAGATAAGACCAAGAAATGATAAAGGATAAATTAAAAATTGGTGAAATATGACCAAAAGGAACACATTAAAAAATTGGCAAAAGGTTAATATTCATGAGTTTTTATCAAAATGTGCACTTTGGTTATTTTATTGCAGCATTGGAGGGTGTATATTTGTGATCATGCAAATCCACGGTTGTAAAATGACCCACTGGGAAAAGTTGCATGAGAGCGAAGTTTTTGGGGGAGATCGGAATGGGTTAATGGGTTAATAGGATCGACGGTCAAGAGATAAGGCAAATTAAATCTAAGGCCATAAGGTAATCCGCGGTATAAATATGCAAGGTTAAATGAGGATAAAGGTTGGCGGATTTCTTAAAAGGGGTTTGATATAACCATTCAAATGAGAGATGTAATCTGATCGACAGCTATAATCTAATCTAGAGCTTGAACTTGTAGGATAGTTAAAATAGATGAGTGGTAGAAGAATTCAAACTGATTTACACGTGGCATTCTTTAGTGAGATCCGCTGAGGAAAATGGTAAAGGAAAAACAACTTGTTGGATGCTCCAGAACCATTATTCATCATATAAAAGTGAGTTGATCAAGGTAAATTTATTGTTGTTTGCACGTTGCGGGTGAAAAGAAGAAGAGATAGTGCGCCATCATTTTTCAGAAGTCAATTCTTACACATCTGTCAGTTACCAGGTAAGCCTAAACTCCAAGATTCTTGTTGAAGACTTGTTGTCGTTTCTTATTATGGAAAAGGATCAGAGTTCAGGGGTATTATGCAGGGTTCTAGATGAAAGAGAAGAAGTAGTTATTGATATGGAAAGGAATGTTTTTTACCCTTCTATGTTGGTATGCAGTGTATCTATCAAAGGAACGTTTATGGTAGTATAGGTTACAGGGAAATGATATCCTAAATGTCTGTAATTCTTTCCTGTATTACTTTGCTATTCAACAAACCCTACCTTTCCTGAAATTCGTCGAGTGGTGTGAAAACAATTATTCTTCTTCTGAAAGGGTTATTATGAGTCGTACAACTTTAAAAATTCTCTGTAGAATTGACGTGAAATCTGTTGGCGAAGTGTTAAGTCTACTTGATAATTTTCCCATACATCCTAACTCTTTCAATGAAAAATTTCTAATTGAGTTGTACAAGAATTTTGAAAGTGAAATTAGATGTCAATTCTTATCTAGTATTTTAAAAGTCGGCCAGTCATTAGAAGGCTTATTTTTTTCCATACAATGTCGGTATTTTTCAGAGATGAAGTCTAGTTGGTCATGTCAATGGTTAGTTAGGTTTTGGGTCTGGATAATGATAGACATGTGAGTGAAGTCATTTTGATTTTTTTGCTGAGTATAGGTTTCACCGACCCTGAATCCAATTTAGTTCGTTGTTTCAATTTTGATGAATTTTTAGCTGAAACAATTCATACCTAGTTAGTTGAGTTTCTCAAGGTTAGGTTTTTCAGATACCGGTCTTATTTGTTGAACATGTTATTATGTTCAAATGTGTCAGAGTTACATTTTTATCTACCATTTTTTCTTCATACCTTCCAAAGCAAATCAGCATGTTCGAATTTGTGAATACGATCATGGATGAGGTATATAAAATGTTTTTTGATGATTTCTTACCTAGGGTATTGGAAGACATGAGAGTCATGTTGCAATTTTCTTCAGAAGACAGAATGGGAGATTGGTTTTTACACAAAGAATTTGCTGTTATAAGAGTGTATGGGTTCACTGGAGAACCATACAAAGTACCTTCCTTATTAACACCGAGAGTATTTTCATTAGAATTAATGAGACAAAGTTTGTCTGCAAAAGAGGAACACTTCGGAGCATTCAAGAAATCTTCTGATATAAAATTCCCTCTAAAGATTGGTCCTTTCATCTTCAAAAATAAAGGTGCTCTGTCGGTGGTCAAAAAATTATTGGAAGCTATGGAATTTCAAAAAGAAGAAAAAATGAATTATGACCCACATCAGATTATTTCTCAAAGGAGGAAATTGAACAAAAAAAAACCGTTTGATCATCAAGTTATTGAAGGGTTAGATAAAATGGATATTCTTTTTAGTTTTGAAGAAGATCTAGAGGTTATTAAAGAAGAGATGATAGAAGCTGATGAAGATAAGTTGGCTTTAATAGTTCAAATGTCTGTTAATTCTGGTGTTATTAATAAAAATGACTCTTTCTGAAACATATTGCATGGACATGGATGAAGAGACTTCAAGTAAAAAAATCAAAATGCAACCTCAAAATGAACTAGTCGATTCAGAAGAAGTAGGTTCAGAAGACTTAAAGAAAATGGTTTTGTTTCAGAAAAAGTATATACAAATGCAACAAAATTATTTTGAAGATGAAGGTAAAATAGAATCTATCTCTCGGTACAAGACTAAGACAGATCTAATGTTAAGTTATGCCGATAAAGAGATGCAGTTGTTGGATGAAACTAAAAATCTGCTTCCCCGAGTTAGAAAATTAATTAATCAAAAAACTTTATTTATTTATACTCGGGATGTAGAGAGAAATACCCTGAAATTTGCTATGGTGAGTGATAAGAAGGTGTCTGAGATGGAGGTGAAGCTGGATAAAATTAGTGTTCCTGATAAAATACAACTCCACAAACAAACTGGAGATGTCATCTATTCTAATTTGCTACATGCTACTATGAAAGCTACTAAATTACAATCTCTTGTGGATAAAATGGAAGTTCATTTAAAACATGAAAAAGTTGAAAATAAGGCTAATTTGATTCAAATAAAGAAACTACAAGGAGATACCATAAGTTTAGGGACTGAACCAAACAATGTGCAAGCAACAAAGAAGCTTCTGGAAGAGAAAGATAATACTATTCAAGTGTTGAAAAAGAAGCTCTGACACTCAACATGTTCAATCTTCAGAATTGATTGCACTACAAGAAGAAAAAGAAAAGGTCTACCAGGAAATGATGGATTACAAAGGGAAATTATTGAAAATGCAGGAGGAGAAGAACAAATGGGAAACAGAAAAAGCTGAGTTGAAAACTCAGATTACAAAGTTGAATAAAGGTCAAAATGAATAAAATGAGGTTATGGAGGAATTAATGAATCAACCTTTCGTTTATACAGAAGAACCCCTTGTTAATGTCGAAAAACCAGTAAACAAACTTTCTGCAGATGCTTTGCTAGTTCCCATGTCTCAGGTATGTTTGAAGGAAGTGGGGATTAAAGGGTTAAAGGACAAGAATGAAAAGGTTAAGCTGGAATTGGATAAAAGTATTGAAGAAAACAATAAATCTTGGAATGAGAAGAACCAATTACAGAAAAAATTCAATGAACTGAAAGAGAGAAACATAGGAAAAGTTCATTTACAGGGAGCTAAACATTTGATCTGGGATACCTTGTCGGTAGAAATTACCAAATTCATACATTATTTAAATTTTATGTGTGATGAAAGTGCATTAGTAAATTTGGCTGCTCAGAGATTAAAATTAGCAAATGAAACCACAGAAAAGAAATTTCTGAACACTGCTCATAATGCTATTAATTTTTTAAATTCTCTGATGTATCAAGATTTGTAGGATATTGGGATCAAAGAAAGGGTAGCTATTATATTGTGGGCATAAAAAAATTTTGATAAACATCAACTTCTGAAAGTTGTGCAGGATAAAGAAAACTAGATGTCTTCTCAAATCAAAGATTTCAAGGCGGCTATTCAAAATTTATTTGATGATGGTCTTCCTTCTTTTTGGGATGACGAAGGACAACTATTTTCTCAGGAACAATATCATAGCTTGTCGGTACATAATCGCATGGATAATTCTAAGTTTGAGGATTTAGTCAAAGGATTAACGTGAAAGTTCATTGTTGAAAGTTGACAGAAGATTTTGAATTGTTGGATCAGATTTTAATTACTAAAAAAGGATTACCAGCTGTGTCTTATGAATCCTATGTGGATTTAGAGGTGGCGATAAGAGAAATGACAGAGTACGACATTCCAAATGTAGAACAGTTGAAAATTGTGGAGAATTTTGGAAAACCAAATATATATTACATTCATAAGGACAGGTGTTGCAGTCTCAGGAAGCTATTTGTTCATGGTACCTTGCAGTTGTGGGTTTGCTATAATCAAGCAAGCTATTATTTCAAACAAGTCATGTAATTATTATTCCTATTTATTAGGGAAATAGTTACAAGAACTTATGATTAGCAGTTAGTTGGTTTTAGACGTACTTGGAAGAAACTATTGTGTATATATTTGAATTTTATTGATGTATCAGAGGTTGGAACCCATAATATTGGACTTATGTTTTGTGAAAACATTTTTGAATAAAATTACAGAGCTGAATGCTAGTTTATCTTCAAAGATTCATGTATTGTTCATGTTACATTCTGTGCTTTCTTTCCGTGTGAATGTTTTCTAAGTGTTTACCTTCCATTCTGTTTTCTTTCATGTCTAAACATAGTGTGTAATAGTTTGATAATTCATACATGTTATGCTCTAGCTATTGTTTCAGATATGCACAAATATTTCTTCTAAAGTTGAAATGGAATTCATCCTATGATGCTCTATATTAATGGATTTTTCATGTTTCTTTCCTATCGCCCGAAAATCAATGAATAACTGTAACTGAAAAATTATCTTGCCTTTGTTGAAGTTCTTAGCAGACAGCTTTGTATTATTTTCAGCTGTTTTGACTCCATAGCCCAATGGTTATATGTTTTGTTTCAACCATCTACATAATTAAAAATTGTTGATTCATATATCTGGCCTTGTTAAATCTGAATTCGAGAGATCCCTCTCTGGAAAGAAAAGACAGTTTCTTTCTAAAAGTGGTTTTGCTGTTACCTTGAGATTTCCTTTCACAACGTTAGGTATATTTTGAGTGATAACAAATTGGCACCATTGTCGGGGAACGAAGGTGCAAATCATCCCTGGTAGGAATGACAAATATTATAATAGATCAAGAAAAATATTTCTGTTGGCAAACAGAAATTTTTATAAGCAAAGAAGGTTGTACATTTTTCCTGGCGATTCCAGTTTAATTTCTATCAAAATTTCAAAATACATGCGAGCTTCAAATAGACATACATGCGGTAATTCTCATACTAAATTTTTACAAAGTCTAGAAGATCCAGAAAAATTATTTAAAAAAAGAGGCAAAGAAAAAATAGATATTTCTCTATTTGGTGCATCGTCTTCTCAAGATTTTCATAGAATACTTGATCAAGAATGGGAAACTAATGTTGAAAAGAGCTTGTTGAAATCCAAAGTTGAGTCTGATCTTAAGATTATTGAATTCAACCCTCATAGATTAGAATCCTATTTACTTGATTCTCTTTAGCAAGATCTTCAACAGTCTACGAAGGTTGAAGAAAGACTTGTTGTTCAAACCATTCAACATTTCCCAGTTCATCCAAATCCACCTAGACCAATGGCAGCTAGGTTTTCTCCTTTGTGTTTTCCTGCTGTATTGTATGACCTTCCCCAAAACTATTCCCAGAGAATTTCCTTATTTGATGGAGAGGGAAGTATAACGGCAAAGCAACATGTGGAAAAATTTGAATATTTTATTGACTTGGAGGAAGTTGATTATGTAGATGTTAAAATGAGTTTGGTTTTTCAAATCCTATCAAGGGAAGCAAAGAAATGGTTTAAATATTTTCCAGCTGTGTCAATTCTAACATTTCAATCTTTCCAGAATGCTTTTTTAGAAAGATGGGATGATAAACAAAGCCCTTTACAACTTCTTTCCCAGTATAATAATCTTAATAAAGGAGGTTTTGAATCTGTTCATGAATTTTCAAGCAGGTTTATGAGATTTTATAATTCAATCCCAGATGATATAAATCCTTTTGCAGCTGCTGCAAAACTTCATTATGCTGAGGCCTTTGACAATGACTTTGCATTTTCATTAAGGGAGAGAAATTCAGTGAGTCTTGCTACTATGTTCACAAATGCTTTAGAAGTGGAAGCAAATATGATGGCAAGTGGAAAGATGAAGCAGAGAGATATTGATAGGAGCAAAGTTAGAGAAGAAAACATCCCTTCTACTTCTTCTTCTGCCAATGATGTTAAATTTGAAATGATGTTAAAAACAATGGAGAAGTTGATGGACAGGTTGACTATAGACAATAGATCATTTAACACAGAACAAACTGAGCCCCAAATCAGAAATCCAAATTTTAGAAGGCCAAATCCTCTTATGCCTCCACAAAATAGGCAGAGAGATATGAGAAATCCAAGGAATCGGGAAGAACAACATATTCAACCACCTTTACCTGAGAATTATGTTGCAGATGAAGAAGAGCCTACTGAAAATTAAATTCATCTTTTTGGGGAATTGGATTCCAAGATATACCTTGCTAAGGAAGAACATCATATGTTTGCATAGGAAGATGATAATAAAGATTTTGAGAAGGAATCAGAGCAGCATCAAAAAAGTTATTTGCATGCAATGGATGATGTACAGAGGAAGATTAAGTTGAGAAATAGAGATGTTGTTGTAAATAAAGGGAGGCTAAATTCAAATCATCCTTCCACTAGTTCATTGAATACAGAAAAAAGAAATGAAATGCAAAAATATTCTGTTGTGAATAAAGAAGTTGAGAATAAAACAAAAAAAACAAAAGAAATGAAACAAACAACACCAGTGGATGTAGAGAAAGTTACTTCTATTTTCAATTTGCAGAATGAACTCTCAAAGTTGAAGATTTATGTTCCTTTTAATGAGTTGTTGAGAAATAATGAATATAGGGATACAATAACAAGAATGGTTAAGGGTCAAGAAGAATTTCAATCAGACATTTTAGAATTGACAGATGATAATCCTACTATTTCATTTGGGCCAAAAGTTGAAAATATGGATGATGAATAAGTTCCTCCTTTTTATTTGAGTTTGAATGTGCATGATATGGTTGTACATAATGCCATGTTAGACTCAGGTGCATCACATAATTTAATCCCTAAAGGAGTGGTAGAAAGTTTGGGGTTAGAAATTACAAGGCCATATAAGGATTTGTATTCCTTTGATTCTAGGAGGGTGAAATGTCTTGGTTTGATTAAAGATATGGTGGTGTCTTTGAATAAATTTCCATCCAAAATAGTAGTGATGGATGTTGTCGTAGCAGATATCCCACCAAAATTTGGATTATTGTTATCAAGATCTTGGACCTCAAATTTAAAAGGAAGTTTACAAATGGACATGTCATACGCTACTATTCATGTCCAAAATGGGAATAGAAGGTTATACAGTGAGAAGAGAACACCTCATGTAGTAAGCATCCAAGATAGACCGGATGTTCATCAAATATATGTTGTTGATACTGACTTAGGTTCTTCTATTTTCTTCAATGATAATATTCCATGTGATCTAGAGTCTCCATTGCTAACTAAATCTACAGAATATGAAGAAGTGGTAAAGGAAGAAGATACTTTGGAAAAGAAACAGAAAAAAGAAGGATTGTGGACCATGTGTTTTCATGGGTTTGTGAAAAAAGTTGGTGCTAGTGCTGGTGTATATATAATTTATCTGTCACATCCCCATCCCTCAGACCGGCGAAGAGGACGTGACCAACACCACGTTAACCGGGCAAACCGCCCCATGAACATGAACAGAAGAGATCAATGCTGAAATTACAAAGCTTAAACATAATGCATGCGAAGATGCATAAACATACAAGCATACACAGATGCATAATTCTTTAATCATACAGTGGAAGAAAACATATACATTCAAGCATCCCCATGTTCATTATAATTCATTAAACATCAATATAATTGCAAATATGAAGTAACAGCAGCACTTATCTTTTGATGAAGAACTTGCCCCGCAACCAGCTACGTCGCTGCAACATTCCACCCAACCATAGGCCAGCTTGCTCATCAATCTCTCAGCAATGATGCCACCCCCGAGATGGGCATGATTCCTCCAAGGATAAGGGTCAATGCAGGCTTACACATAGCTAGGGAACACACTCAGCAAACCAACACAGCTGGGTTTATCAGGCCATCAATAGACCGGATAAGCCAGCACATTCCAAAGACCAACCACTGCTTACATGCAGCAAAACCATCCCTTCACAGCCCTGTGAAGAAGCAAAGGAAATCGGGGATAATCCCAAACAAAGGATGAGCACAGCTCAAGCCCACAAGGCAACATAGAGTTGTTCTTGGCCCTATCATGGCCAAAACAACTCAGCTGCAACAACACCCAAACCAGGGTATATCAACAGCCCAAACTCACAATGAATGTTGGAGACAACCCACAGTTCCAAACAAGGAAAAATCGGCCAACAATTGTGGAAATCAACAGCTCACAACAGATAATAAACAACACTCCCCGCATAGCGATGGAAACTCAGCCAATGGAAGTGGAAACCCACAGCCCACCACTCACAGTGGAAACGATAATAGCTATGCACAGCCCCAAAACAGGGAGGAAGGATGTTGGGCTCTCAACAGCACCCAAACATTGTGGATTAAATTCACGGCTATAACACATACCAGTGGAAATCGGGCCCTTGAGGCCATTCTACCTGCTTGCTGCGTGCACAACCAGAGAAGACCCACGACTAGTGCGTGAGGAAGACAAACTAACCTATGCCTGCGTGAGGATGAACAACACGTCTCTTTACGCGTGAGGATCTGAATTTCCCAGACCACAGTCGTGAAGGTGAAGGCCATACGCGAGAGTGAACCAACCTCTGCGTGAGGAAGATGGACCGACCACGGCTCTGCGTGAGGAGGACTAACAGGCCGAATGGAGGAACTGATAGATAGTGGAGAGGATCGTATGTCCGCGGGAGTGATGAGAATGAATTCAATGCAGGCATGGGTGGAGTGGGCGTGTGGGAAAGGACTGACAGTCCTGCCACCCCACTCCCCAAAACCATAACTACCTCAACCACCAGCAGCCATAACTCATCAACCACCAGCTGAAACCTTGAAGAGGTTGACAAGGAAAGGTGGAAAACAAAACAAGGAAGGTGACAACACACAAGGTGGCAACACATGGGTTTTTCCCCCATAGATCAAGGTTTGACATCCCCCACCCCTTATCCTTTGGAATCATGCCCTTTTCATTCAACATTGCACGGTCATAACTGGTTGTGGTTTTAGTTTTAATTGATGTGCGTATTTACATGATGCCAAATTATAATGTGCCAAATGGCACGATAAACCATCGGCAACTATCCCTATTGCCGAAACACACACACAACCAAATTGATGGTGGGGCTTTTGCCTTGAGCTCTTCACCATGATTAATTACATTATATACATCATGCAAATGGGGTCAAAACCAAGGACATTACATTCCCCTCCCCCTTGGAATAACACCGTCCTCGGTGTTCCATTACATATATACAATACATATACAATTGCACATCAAAATTTCAAAATTGCAGATCTGTCCCACGTTCAATCATCTACTTTGAACGTACAAGACCAAGCCCCTCAGCTTCCATGGACTCTTCCTGCTGGTTCTCAGCTTCCAGCCGATCTTGAAGTCTAGGAGCTTTGTGGCTATCGCCTTCATCATGTTCCCTCATTGGACAGTCTCGGCGTAAATGATGTCCTCCGCATCTCTAGCATCTCACTGGCTACTTCATCTTTACCTGCTCAATTTCCTTCGAGTCTTCATGCCTGGACCCTTTCCTATCGGGTCGCTTGGACGAATGTCCCATTGCTGATCCTCCTTCCTTTCCCTTGCCGATTGCTCCCAGAAGGCTTTTCACCTCCCTTTGCAAACCAATAGAGTCTTGCAAAATCTGGTGGTTCATTTCATTCTACCTTCTCTGTATCTTGAACATCTCCCCAAGATTCTCTTGGGTCTTGGAAATCATCTGAAGGAGACTTCCAGCTAAGTCCAACAACTTTTGATCTGCTGCCATATTCAACGTGCACCACTTGGTTTCACTTTTCTCACCTGTGAATTGCACCATTGAAATTTTATCAGACCAAGCATAATATAAACATTAAAATCAGTCAGTTAATTACCCAACTAGCATGACATTCCAAGCCTCATCAAGGAGACTTTTATATTTTTCATGCTTTCCCAACAGGCTCATGAGCTCATTCATGTCCATTCCTAGGTAGGGAATTAACTATTCCAACATTCACAATTTTTACTTAAGCAAATACACACATTTCATTCTCAATCATACATGCATTAAACAATCCTTTGTTTTCACAATGCATAAATGTATATGTATATATATAATCAGAAGGCAAGAGAGAGCAGTAAGAGTTTTTTTTCCTCTTTATTTTGTTCCATCCTGGAACCCACACCATCACTGTGGATTTTCATGCTCTCAGCCTCTTTCACTTCACCGTGAATGCTGGACCAATCCTTCTTGGTCATGACACTTAGTGTCTTTGGTCTATTCCTGACCTCAAAACCATGGATTCTCTCCACATGGTTCGTCTCAGCTGCTATGACTCCCCCGTCTTACTAGTACCTTTTTCATTACTGCTCATTCCGAGCTTTCCAGGACAATCACATGTCCACATGCACCCCTAGGATGCTCTCATAGTCCTCGCTCCCCGCGATACCTATATCCAAACATTGAATAGATTCATATGTTTAGTTTATTCTCATTAGTTTTATCTCTAGAACAAGAGCTTAAAACATCATATACACATGTATATTCATAAGCAAAATAATCCAATACTTATCTGTATTGTGCACTTCCTCGTTCATCCATAGGATCCTGCTTCGCTTTGCAAGCCTTGGGATCGCCTATGGACTTAGATGTTAAGTCAGCACACCGGCTGCTCCACAACATCAATTTTTTTTAAATGTCCAGCCAGTACATCCTTATGTCGACTGGGCTTGGAACTTTATCATGACCGTTTCTAGGGATAGGATATACTATGGATTCCCAGGCATATAACAGCCCAACATACACTTATACCAACATACACTTATATCAACAATAACCCTTACTCTGCAACCCCTCACAACAACCATTTACCATTTTACCTTTAGCGTGTCAACACAAGAAACACAAGCAATGCAAGCAAACTCATCAGCGTTATTGCTCAAAAACTGTAATCACATTTCTCATCATTCACTATCAAATATTGAGACACCAGGAGTGCGCCCACTCCCTAGGGTGTAATCAATATTGAAAACCCTTTCATGACTCAACATCGGAAAAGTGTGCACCCATTCCCGGTGTGTGCCATGCAGGCCCTATTCATACTCAAGCGATCGGTCATCATGGAAATAAAATCAAACACGTTCTGCATATGGAATTTAAAATTTAAACATGCACATTCATAGCAAGGGTCACAGAACACTTATCCATTTGTCGTCGCAGTATGCCTTTGTTAAGGAGGAATGGAGGCTCCTTTCCTGAGTTAACAGTCCCTCAATTAGCCAACCCAACTCCTTTTTACATTTCACATTCACACATGTCTTACCAACATAACCCATACCATCTCACTCATGTTATCACCAAACATGCAGTGCAGATGAGACATTTTCAAAATGTCCAATGGCGTTTCACCGAAACCCATTTCCAAGATAAGGGAAAACCTTCCCATCAAGTTTGGCTCTTGCAGGTCATCACACATGATCTTCCTGCAACGTGTACCCCTGACACATTCATCAAATAGCCAAACAATCAATCATTACCTAATGCTACAATCCAAATTGATCATTCCATAACCAAGCAATGACATTAGCAATCAAATTCAATAAGAATTTGCAATTCTATCTACTACAGAAATTGACTTGTTCATTTGTGGGTCTCTTGTAAGCAACACCACTATGCCCATTATAATTTTATGCTTACTATCATAACATGAATACCCATTTACCATGCGTCCCTCCTGACACAATCTTACACAAGCCAACAATGATTAGTAGTCGTTAGCACTTTCTTAAATCCGAAATCCACAATTCAAATTTAACAACCCATTATGCATATCAATTATTTTCACAACCATGAGACTTCTTCTCATAAATGGTAGATTCTGGAATTGGTCAGGGTCTTACCTCTCAATGCCATGCTCAAATAATCTACCTGAAACATGAGTTTCAATCAACCAAACACAATCTTATGCAAGCCAACAGTGGCTAGTGGTTGTCAGCAATTTCTCAAATCCGAAATTCACAATTCAAATTTTAACAACCTATTATCCATGTCATATGGTAGATTCTGGCATTGGTCAGGATCTTACCTCTCACTGCCATGCTCGAAATAATATACCTGAAACATAAGCTTCAAACATCCAAACACAAGTTTATGCAAGCCAATAGTGACTAGTAGTTGTTAGCAATTTCTTAAATTTGAAATTCACAATTCAAATTTAACAAGCTCTTTCACATGGTAGATTCTGGCATTGGTCAAGGTCTTACCTCTCAATACCATTCTCGAATTAATCTACCTGAAACATGAGCTTCAATCAACCAACACTTGGTAAGTCTGGATGCATATAACTTTTCATTGCTACAACCATCACTCAAGCATTTTCAGAATTTATAAAATTCAAATACTTCCAGCTGTTAGTCACATCAATATCGTCAGAGCTCATTTACGTTATGCAATCATTATCATATTAATATTTGCAAGGTATAGTCATATCATTCATGCAATTAAATGAAGGTTTAGGTACCCTTACTTCACAGTCATATCATTCTTGCCACCTTGCTCTTCCATAGAGCATTTTTGGCAGCCAACTGATCATGACTATCCTGCATTCATAGCAACCTTTGAAATGGTTTCCGAATTTTCATCAGTTCAACATTTCATTCATCAATCATTCATAATATCACATGCATTCATCTTAATGCATTCAACATACCATGCATGGCTTAACCATGCCCACTTCATAGAGGATGCATCATTATAATCAATATCATCAACATATATAGACATGACACCTTTCTACATTCCAATATTCACATGGTATGAGGTCTCTTACCTGTACCAGTCCATGGAATTTGTCATAAGCAAACTCTTACCTGCATGGGTCTTACTTACACCCTTGACATGACCAATTTGGTTGGTCCTTTGCAGGAGATTGCAGAATTGGCTCACCAACTTTTGTGTATGGACTTGTTGCCTCATCCCTTTCTTCATAGGGTTTCTGGTCACATTCATCAGCATCAGCAACACATTCAGCTAGGTCCATGTCATCGTTGGTTTTTCCACTAATGCCAACATCAAAGCAATGATGATCATTAGTGGTTCATTATAAATATATAGTTTCCAATATTCTTACCAATCATGCAATATCCTATGCATGCAATACATATCCTCATGCATTTCAAGCATAAACTTAGGAAATGTAGTTATAATCAGCAAGATAGGGTCTAATGAAAACTTCCCTTTCAAATCCCTCATCTTCTCATGGAATTCCCTTTTTCACACAGCAGCTGGTTGACTTCATAGTCCTTGCTACCCTTGGGCATGCAACTGTCTAGATTTTTCCATTTGATAACAGTGACCATCATTAGCACTTGGCTGCTTCATGCTCAGATTCTGGTCACTTATCCTTGTTCCTTGCTGAATAAGCTTTCCAACGCCTATTCACATGCGTCATTCCAACCTCGGGTGTAAAAAACCACACCACTTCTAAGAATGAGGGATTTCACCAAATCTTTGCATTTTTATTACACCACTGCATTTGGACTGGGTGCCAACTTCAGCCATATGTAAACCACTGAAAGACTACTGAGAAAACCTGCTGAAAAACAACTGAAGTCTGCTAAGAAATCCCACTTGGAAATCTCAGAATTTCCTTGTGTTGAATCGGATCTTTACTTCATCTATCCATCCGACGTATCGGCGGTCAAAACAGCTACTCCTTCCATAGTTTCGGGCCTCAAACCACTAACTACTCTGCCATATCGGATCCCCAATGAATAGTTTCCTCCACAGTGTCGGGCCTCAAACGGTTAACTCCTCCACCATATCGGTGGTTGAAACCACTACTCTTTCTGCCGCTTATTCTTTTCTTCAGTGAAACAACTTCATCCGTAGCCGCAACGGCGGCCCTATGTTCTCACTCTCCTTCCGATCGGTGGCCAAATCAACCATGGCAGGACCCGATCGGCATCGGTGGGATTTTCGCATCGGAATCCTAGCGCCTTTGGCTTCCGCAACAACGGACGCTCGAACCGTTATCTTCTTCCGGCGGCAGTCTTTCCTCATCGGCAGGCTAGTGGTTTTGGCTTCCGCAACAGCGAGCGCTCAACCACTTTCCATTGGACGCCTAACTGTTCAATCATCTGCAACGGCGGCTCTCGGAAGGCTTTCCCCTTCCACAACGACGTCGGCAACCTTTCTAGTCGGAAACCGAAATGCTTTTGCTTCCACAATGGTGGACGCTCATTCACTTCCTTCTTCCGGCGATCAATATTTTCTATCTTTCTTTTACCGCGTCGGCTGTCGGAACACTTTTCGCATCGAAAGCCTTAGCGCTTTTGCTTCCGCAACAACGGACGTCGGAGCCTTTTCTTCTTTCGCAACGGTGGACATCAGAAGCATTTCCACATCAGAAGCCAAATGACTTTGGCTTCCGCAACGGCGGCTCACCAAAGACAAACTTCTTTCGATCAGCCGCTGCCTACTTAGAAAATTTTCCGCAATTTTTCTTCTGCACTGCCGGCAATCGGACGACTTTTCCATCGGATGCCCAATCGTTTCTTCATCTGCAATGGCGGACGTTAATCCACTTTTTTCTTCAATCATTCAACACTTAGCCAAATTTCTAACCTTCTTGTGGCGTCAGCGATCAGATGGCTTTCGAGTCAGACGTGGAATCGCTTCGCCGTTCGCAACGGCGACACTTCCGGAATTTTTTCGCAACGGCGGAAGTTAACTTCATCTCCTTTTCCGCAACGGTGGACATTTACTTCACCAATTCCTCCGATTGGGGAACTAACTTCGAGCCTTAACCATTTTGACGTGTTGGCGATCGGAGGTCTTTATCATCGGCTGGAAAATGCCTTGGGCTTCCGCAACAGCAGACGTCTACTTCACAAGCTCTTCCAATACTTAGGCAAATTTTTCAAAAATTCTTTTTGTCAGCAATCGGACCCATTGCTACATCGGCGGTCTAACCCTTTTCACAGCCACAACTGCGGCACACAAACCACTTTCTCTTCCGATTTGCGGCCGTTTACTTAGCAAAATTTTCAACTTGCGGCGTCGGAAGCCTTTCCACATCGGAAGCCAAATGACTTTGGCTTCCGTAACGGCGGCTCACCAAAGACAAACTTCTTCCGATCAGCCGCGGACACTTAGAAAATTTCCGCGATTTTCTTCACACGGCCGGCAATGGGATGACTTTTTTGTCGGGCATCAAATCGTTTCTCCATCCGCAACAGCGGCAATCTTTTCTCATCGGAAGACTTGTTCCTTTGGCTTCCGCAACGGTGGAACACCAACCTGAACTTCTTCCGATTGGCAGCTCTTCCGCTATGGCGGACGGGAGATTTCCAACTCTTCCGCAACATCAGAAATCCTTTCACATCAGAAGCCAAATGACTTTGGCTTCCGCAACGATGGACTAGAAACCTCTTTCTCTTCCACAACATTGGACTGTCAAACCATTTTCTCTTCCGACGGATGTCAAAACACTTAGAAAATTTCCGCAATTTTCTTTCCCCGTCGGAAGACTTGGCGGTTTCGTCTTCCGCAACGGCGGACGAGAAACCACTAACTCTTCCACAACGGTGGAATCTTATCACTAGTGTCCCGACTGACAACACTTCCACAACGAGTCGACGGTCTTTTCACATCGGAAGCCAAATGACTTTGGCTTCTGCAACGACGAAGGGGAAACTACTTTCTCTTCCGCAACTACGGAAGTCGGAACAACTAAACCCTCTGATGACCCGACTGTCAACACTTAGGCAATATTTTGGAAGTTTGCTATCATCCATTACTGATCCCTGCTGGGCAGAAGGCGATTCCATCCTCTGTTAGTTTCTCCATCTTGGCCCATAGAGGCCCATTGTTGCAACCTTAGCTCTGATACCACTCTTTCATGTCCCCATCCCTCAGACCAGCGAAGAGGACGCAACCAACACCACGTTAACCAGGCAAACCGCCCCATGAACATGAATAGAAGAGATCAATGCTGAAATTACAAAGCTTAAACATAATGCATCCGAAGATGCATAAACATACAAGCATACACAGATGCATAATTCTTTAATCATACAGCGGATGCAAACATATACATTCCAACATCCCCATGTTCATTATAATTCATTAAACATCAATATAATTGCAGAGATGAAGTAACAGCAACACTTATCTTTTGATGAAGAACTTGCCCCGCAACCAGCTACGTCGCTACAACGTTCCACCCAACCATAGGCCAGCTTGCTCATCAATCACTTAGCAATGCTGCCACCCCCAAGCTGGTCATGATTCCTCCAAGGATAAGGGTCAATGCAGGCTTACACATAGCCAGGGAACACACTCAGCAAACCAACACAGCTGGGTTTATTAGGCCATCAACAGATCAGCCAAGCCAGCACAGTCCAAAGACCAACCACTGCTTACATGTAGCAAAACCATCCCTTCACAGCCCTGTGAAGAAGCAAAGGCAACCGGGGATAATCCCAAATAAAGGATGAGCACATATCAAGCCCACAAGGCAACACAGAGTTGTTCTTGGCCCTATCGTGGCCAAAACAACTCAGCTGCAACAACACCCAAACCAGGGTATATCAGCTGCCCAAACTCACAATGAATGTCAGCCACAACCCACAGTTCCAAACAAGGAAAACTCGGCCAACAATTGTGGAAATCAATATCTCACAACGGATAATAAACAACACTCCCCGCATAGCCATGGAAACTCAACCAATGGAATTGGAAACCCACAGCCCACCACTCACAGTGGAAACGATAATAGCTATGCACAGCCCCAAAATAGGGAGGAAGGACGTTGGGCTCTCAACAACACCCAAACATCGTGGATTAAAGTCACGGCTATAACACATACCAGTGGAAATCGGGCCCTTGAGGCCGTTCTACCTGCTCGCTGCGTGCACAACCAGAGAAGACCCGTGACTGGTGCGTGAGGAGGAAAAACTAACCTCTGCCTACATGAGGATGAACAACACGTCTCTCTGCGCGTGAGGATCCGAATTTCCCAGACCACAGTCGTGAAGGTGAAGGCCAAACGTGGGAGTGAACCGACCTCCGCGTGAGGAATATGGACCGACCACGGCTCTGCGTGAGGAGGACGAACAGGCCGAATGGAGGAACCGACAGACAGTGGAGAGGATCGTATGTCCGCGGGAGTGATGAGAATGAATTCAATGAATGCATGGGTGGAGTGGGCGTGTGGGCAAGGACTGACAGTCCTGCCACCCCACTCCCCAAAACCATAACTACCTCAACCACCAGCAGCCATAACTCCTCAACCACCAGCTGAAACCTTGAAGAGGTTGACAAGGAAAGGTGGCAAACAAAACAAGGAAGGTGACAACACACAAGGTGGCAACACATGGGTTTTCCCCCCATAGATCAAGGTTTGAAATACCCCACCCCTTATCCTTTGGAATCATCCCCTTTTCATTCAATGTTGCAGTGCCGTAACTGGTTGTGGTTTTATTTTTAATTGATGTGCATATTTACATGATGCTGAATTATAATGTGCCAAATGGCACGATAAACCATCGGCAACTATCCCTATTGCCGATCAATGGTGGGGCTTTTGCCTTGAGCTCCTCACCATGATTAATTACATTATATACATCATGCAAACGAGGTCAAAACCCAGGACATTACATTATCCTATTATGGATTTTAAAGATTTATCATATAAATTAACATTTGAATGCACGAATAATGTAGCTAAGTATGAAGTTTTGTTACTTGGGTTGCATGCATTAAAGGATTTGGGAGCACAAAGGATACGAGTTTTGGGAGATTCAGAGCTTGTAATGAACCAAGTGAATGATAGTTATCAAACTAAACATCCCAAGATGAGGGCTTATAGAAATGAAATATGGAACATGTTTGGTAACTATTTTATAGAGCATACAATTAAAGTGGTTCCTAGGTATGAAAACATAGTGGCTGATTCTCTGGCAGTTGCTGCTGGTAAAGTTAAAACTCCAAATGTTGGTCAAAGGGAATATCAAGTTGACATTGTGAATAGACCTTCCATACCAAACAAATCTAAATACTGGTAGGTATTTGAAGATGATATGCAAATAAAAATATTTTTAGAATTGTCTGGTGAATTTGTAAACACTCATATTGATGGTGAAAATGATAGCGGTTAAAATAGCCAAGATGTTGAAGAAAGTGAAGAAGAAATGGTTAATACTGAAAAATTAAAAGGGACCCTAGGAGGAAAAGATATAATTCAATTGAAAAGTAATTTTATCCTGAGAGTTCTGATCCCCTTAGAGAATATTTTTTATCAAAATGATGTTGCAAAGGATACAAAAGTGAAGCCTATTGACAATGCTGTTGAAGATAAAAATATTGGTACTAAGGAAAATCCGAAGATTGTGAAACTGTTAAAAAATGTGCCTGCCAAAGAGAAAGAAGAGTATGTGAACTTGATGAAGAAATATACTGATGCATTTTCCTGGAGTTATCAGGATCTCAAGGAATATGATACTTCAATAATAAAACATACTATTCCAATCAAACCTAGAGAAAAACCTTTCAAGCAGAAACTTAGAAGGATAAATCCAAAGCTGTTGTTGGTTATTGAGAAGGAAATCAAGAAATTGTTTGATGCCAAAATTACTGTGACTTTGAGATTTTCAAGGTGGGTTTCTAATCTAGTTCCTGTCAGAAAGAAGAACGGAGAGATAAGGCTTTGTATAGACTTCAAGAATTTGAATAAAGTCTCAATGAAGGATAAGTATCCCTTACCAAAAATGGATCATATTCTGCAGAAAGTGGTTGGATCAGAAAGAATTTCAACCATGGATGGTTTTTCAGGGTATAATCATACCAAAGTGTTGCCTAAAGATAAACAAAAGATTGCTTTCACCACACCATGGGGCACATTTATGTATGTGAAGATGCCTTTTGGTTTGATGAATGTAGGGTCTACTTTCCAGCATGCCATGGACATCTCTTTTGCGGGAAAAATAGGTAAATTTGTGGTAATTTATATGGATGATATCACTGTATACTCAAAATCTGATAGGGAACATATTCACCATTTGGAAAAAGGCTTTATAAAATGCAGAAAATTTGGTATATCATTGAATCCAAAAAAATCAAATTTTGCATTAGAGGAAGGACAGTTATTGGGTCACATTATCTCAAAAGATGGAATAAACATTGATCTGGATAGATTCAGTGCAATTTTGAAGGTGGGAGAACCAAGAAGCAAAAAGGAAATACAATCATTCCTTGGGTAGGTAAATTTCTTGAGAAGATGTATTCCCAGTTTTGCTAAAATACTAATGAATATCACTAATATGCTGAGAAAGGGTCATGAAATAAAGTGGACAACATAGGCTAAGAAATATTTTAAAGAAATAAAATAGGCTATTTCATAAGCTCTCATGCTGGTGAGTCCATATTTCAATAAATATTTCTTAATATTTTCATATGCATCGGAACATACTATTGTTGTTGTCTTGCTACAAAAGAATAATGAGAATATGGAGCACCCTATAACCTTTTTCAGAAAGATGTTGAGAGAAGGGGAATTAAAATATGATATTATGGAGAAGCAGGTGTATGCTTTGGTTAAGGCTTTAAAAGGTTTTAGGGTTTATATTCTTCATTCACATATAATTGCTTATGTTCCAACTAGTGCAGTGAAAGGAATTCTTACCTAGCCTGATCCAAAAGGAAGAAGAGCGAAATGGATAGCAACATTGTTGGAGTATGATATAGAAATTAGACCCACTAAGTTGATTAAGGGGCAAGGACTTGAAAAAATGTTGACAAATTCAAATTGCGAATCTTTACATCTTAATTTCTTATCTAGTCAATATAATCAGTTGGACACAGGGGTGGAGGTGATGATTGATTTTACTGCATATCCATGGTATTTTGATATTGTTCATGTTCTGCAAAACTTACAAGCTCCTGTAGGATTAAGTAAAACTAGAGCAAGGTCTGTGAAGTTGAAAGCTGCTAAATTCTATACTTTAATTCAATATCTTTATTGGAAGGACCTTGGCGGTGTGTTACTTAATTGTCTTTTGGAAAATGAATCCCAGCAAAGGGTGAAGGAATTTCATAAATGATATTGTGGAGGACATCACTCTTGGAAAGTGACCGCAAACAAAATTTTGAGAGCCACTTCTTATTGGCCATCATTGTTTTTGGACATGTAAAAAGAGACTAATACATGTCACCAATGTCATATTTTTTAGGGTAAGAGAAAAGTGATTCCACTTCCTCTTAATCCAATAACAGTAGAAGCTCCTTTTCAGCAGTGGGGATTGGATTTTATTGGAGAAATAAACCCAAATTATTCAAGACAACATAAATGGATTTTCACAACCACAGATTATTTTGCAAAGTGGATTGAAGCAATACCTACCAGGAGAGCTGCTGAGACAGTGATCATGGATTTTCTTAAAGGAAATATATTGGATAGGTTTGGTTGTCCCAAAAGAATTGTGACTGATAATGCAACAGCTTTTAAGTCCAAAAAGACAATTAATTTTTGTCATAAATATCACATCAGTCTAAATCATTCAACTACTTACTATCCATAGGGAAATGCACGAGCGGAGTCCTCTAATAAAAGTTTGGTAATAATCATCAAGAATTTATTAGAATATAACAAAAGGGCTTGGCACACCAAGCTTAAGTATGCTTTGTGGGCTGATAGAATTAGCACTAAAAGGGCAATTGGAATGTATCCCTTTCAATTGGTATATGGAACTGAAGTCATTTTTCCAGCATCGTTGGGTGTACCAGTTATGAAATTTTTTCAGGAACAGCAGGATGAGCCAAACCATAAGCAGAGAAGGATAAACCAAATTATCAAATTGGATGAGCAAAGGAATAAAGCTTATAATAAAGTGCAAATAGATCAAGAAAAAATGAAAAACACCTTTGATAGAAGGGTGAAAGAAGAACAGTTCCAAATTGATGACTTGGTATTAAAATGGGATGCTCTGAGGGAAGACAAACACAAAAAAATTGACCACATGTGGGTAGGTCCTTATGTTATTGCAGGTCACAAAGGAGAGAATGCATTCATTCTAGAGCATCAAAATGTGGTTTTGTTGGATAGTGGCCCTGTTAATGGAAGATTTTTAAAGCACTACTTATCCTAAGGTGGAAGGTAATTTTTGTATCATAGTTTGTAAATATTTATTTGTTCTTGAAAGCAGTACAGATGGTGAACCAAATAGATTTGAAGCCTAAAGTGAAGGCCCTAAGATCTTGAAAGGTAGCCATTTTTTTTATTTAGAAAAAAACATATTTTAAAAATAAAAGGTTTGGAGGTTTGGGTACAAAAGTCAAAAATAGGCATCTGGTCTACGAGTTCTTTGATACCTCACAGGGAGGATATCATCCCCAGTTGGAGCCAATTGTTATCACTTTCTATGTTGAATAATTGAAGGAAGATAAGACCAAGAAATGATAACGGATAAATTTAAAATTGGTGAAATATGACCAAAAGGAACACATTAAAAAATTGGCAAAATTTTAATATTCATGAGTTTTTATCAAAATGTGCACTTTGGTTATTTTACTACAGCATTGGAGGGTGTAGATTCATGATTGTGCATATCCACGGTTGTAAAATGACCCACTGGGAAAAGTTGCATGAGAGAGAATTTTTTGAAGGAGAGCAAAATGGGTTAATGGGTTAACAAGATCAACAGCCAAGAGATAAGGAGGATTAAATATAAGGCCATAAGGTAATCCGCAGAATAAAGATGCAAGGTTAAATGAGGATAAAGGTTGGCAGATTTCGTAGAAGGAGTTTGATCTAACGGTTCAAATGAGAGATGTAATCTTACCAACGGGTATAATCTAATCTAGAGCTTGAACTTGTAGGATAGTTAAAACAAATGAGTGGTAGCGAAATTCAAACTGCTTTCCATGTGGCGTTCTTTAGTGAGTTTTGCTGAGGAAAATGGTAAAGGAAAAATAGCTTGTTGGAGGCTCTGGAACCATTATTCGTCATATAAAACTGAGTTGACCAAGGTCAAATTATTATTTTTTGCATGTTGTAGGTGAAAAGAAGAAGACACAGTGCGCCATCCTTTTCCAAAAGTCAATTCATACACATCTGTTAATTACCAGGTAAGCCTAAACTCCAAGATTCTTGTTGAAGACTTGTTGTCGTTGCTTATTATAGAAAGGATTTCTCCCTGCTACAGGGGCAGGAACGGCTCCCTTCTGTCTATAGGACAGAAGGGTAGGGTCCTGCGTGGATGGGAAATGCAGAAAATAAAACGTAATGTAAATAACAGAAACGAAAGCTAAACTATGAGCAAAAAATAAAAATGTAGCAATGGTGAACCCCTCTACACACAAGAGGTTAGGGTTCCACTTCCAATAACCTGCAAAACAAATCCTAAGCTACAATAACCTGCAAAACAATGTTAAGCAAAACCTGCAAATGAAATAGGGGTTAGAAATCAAAGCAAACTAAACAACTAAGAAATAAAACATGAAACATGGTTATACCTTCTCTAGTGGAAATGGGACACCATGCCCTAGCATGTGGAAGCACTCCTCTCTCTTGGATGGGGAGAAATGGCTCAATGGGAATTGAGGAGAGGGAGTGTGGGTGGCTTGAGAGGCAAATGTGTCTCAAGGCATCCACTTGGGCAGCATAACAGTATGCAAGGGAGGAGTGTTTTGAGAGTGACCCCTCACCCTCCTTTTATAGCTTTTCCAAGGGGTTTTATGGTTTTAAGCCCTTGGTCAGGGTTTTAGCCCCTTTTTTGGTCCTTTAGCCCCTTCCACCCTAAATTTATCCCCTTTTAGGGTTTTAACCCCTTTTTGAGGGCTTTAGCTCCTAGGAGGTTATTTTGGGCTCTTTTTTGGGGTTTTTAAGCCCTTTTCTTCATCCTTAGGCTATTTTGAGGGTGTGGGGGTCTAATGGAGGGATATGAGGGTCATGAGATGGTGTCCTTGGGTGGTGTAGGCCATTGAGAGCTTAGTGGGGGATTTTTTGGGTTAACAGATTGCCTCCTGATGTGTGAGGGTAGGATCTCAATGTATGGTCGATGGACATCATAGGATTTGCTATGTGGAGGTGGTGCTTCTGGGGTTGGGGCATGGTGGCTTTTGGTTTTTGTATTAATTTGGTTCCCATCAATGGGTGAGATACAAAAAATGTGTGACATGTATATGGACAAGGTGGGCATCCCCATGCTTGTGACAATGTCAAAAGAATAATTTGATCTATGCTCTAAAATACAAGAGCCGATCATATACAACTATTGTTACAATGATGGTTGCCTCCATGTGAAGCTAAATACAATACTGATCTGGTGCATTGGACCCATGGAATTCTCATGGAATGCTATATCTTCATGACTGGCAGTCTGCTAGATTTGGTATATAGCTATGTGGACTCACTGATTGAGAGTCAGAGTCTCTGTGATACAAGTATGATGCATCAATCATAAAGGTATATCAAAGCACTGCTTGGGATTCTAAACACTATCTCCAACACAACCTGGAAATCATAAGGGAAATAACCTGTTTAGGTCCCTCATGTGGACTTCACCAATGTGCTAGAGTTGGGTGACATCCAGGGTCTTCGACCAAGTATTGTGCGGAACAAACCCTGTACGAATCTCAATGGTGCGATGATAGAGTTGAAGTCGAGCACGTGAGAAACAACCATCCCAAGAGGCACTAATGACTCCTCTCAAGTGGTCCAAGGAACTCATCAATGATGTAAATGAAACAAGGGTATAAGGACCTTTGGGTCTAACCTCTGGAATATGTGTGTTGGCATCGACAAAGGGAGCCCTGCCCCTAGTCAAGGCAATGATGTTTCCTTGACCAGGAGCGCGAGGGATAACCGAAAGGTGTGAAGCAATATGTGAACTGACTCACTAAATTGGGGGGGAAGGGAGGGAAGGGAAAGAACTAAACAGGGGCAGGGGGGAGTGGGAGTCTCAAAATTCATTTGTTCAGAGTATGATGGCAGGGTGGACCAGACAGCAAATGAAACTGACTCAAGGGAATGGGATCATAGCTGTAATACTGGGAATGTCACTGCAGATGGGAAATACTTGGAGGAGGTGGACACTTTTGATACTGATGGGATCCAAGGAAGACACATTGCAAAGTACTCTAAACAAAGGCAACCCAATGTGGGGATGCTACCAAACTGTTTTCTATGGGGTGGTGTCTAGGGACACCATTGTGGTAAGATCTCGTGGATTTTTGGCGAGCCCGAGAAGGTAAATGCTTGATGGTGCTTTCAATTTTAAAGAGTCTGAAAGCATGAAGAAGACTCTAGTCGAAGCTTTTTTTCATTGGTAGTCTCTTGTGTATGAAAAAGGATAAAAGTATACATAGGAGAGCTCGCCCATCTTGTAGGGGATGAGAGACTTCTTTACCATTGGTAGTCCAATCAGGCCGAAAAAGGTTAAACCTATACTGACTGGATGGTCATTTAGATAATTTTATGAGCATGAACGAAACCAAGTTTGCTCGGCAATATTTTTTTGATGAGACGGCTGGAAAAGAGCTTAACAACAACCGGTGGTGAGCTTTTTCATAAAGTGTGGCCCCTCTGCCCGACAAAAGCATAAAAGTATGCAGAGGGGAACGGTCTTGGCTTGAGTGTGCCAAGGAGTTCCTTTTCAATTGATGGTCTACATGGTCCACAAAAGGAGGTAAACGAGACGATGTAGACACCCTTTCCTATACTTTAACAAGTGGGAAAGGAAGCAGTTGTGCTCGGCTATCTTTTCATTGTTTTAAGGAGTCAAAAAAGAACTTAAACGAAACTCCCATGTGGTCAACCAACTGTGGTGGCACGAGCGGTGCCCCATGTCAGGATGGTGGATAGAGGTCCAAAGGTCATTCACATAGTATGGATAGAGCAGAAGGCTCTTAAACATACCAATACATGCGTGGGATATATCATGGTAGAGGCTTGCGAGTCGGTGCAGCAGCATGCAAACCGAGGTGGATCTCAGACAGAGGTCAGGAGAGCATGTGTGTGTGTGTGTTACAGTGGATGAACTTGACTACATGAGATGTGAGTGCAAGTCCATGGACACTTATATTCCAAACACATGGAAGAAAAAGAAATGGTTTTGTGGATGATGGTCCGGATGTCTACGTAAGGTGAGGGTCAAAAAGACAATTATAAATACAAAAATAAAAGTAAAATTACAGTCCTTAACAAGTGGTGGCATAAAAACTCACATGAGTTGTGGTCGGGAGGTGTGATACAAGTACAGGTCCGTAGACACTCGCATCGTCATTTCATGGCTCGTAAATTGAGGTGACTTGTGGGAAATGGTCCCGAAATTAATTTATTAAACATGAGACGGTGGTCTCATAAAGAGATATAAATTTGAGCCCAAAGGTGTGAGAGGCGTCTCGAACCGGTTCCGGGTGAATTTGGATTAGCAACTGATGTTGCTGCCTCTGACTTGTGCTAAAAAATGTTGAAAAACAAGGAAATAAAATGAAGCGAATCATTGGTGATGTTAAGCATAAAATATCTTGAGGTAGAGCCTGTTGCGGGGGTTCTCCAAGAGTTGTCCATTAGAATCAACAAGGGTGTATGCCCCTTTGCCGAGACAAAGGTCATTGGGAAGACGGGATGACGGAATCTGGTATTTTATGGGAAGAATTGATTCCACACTATGGTTTAAAGGGAATCGGGTAAAACAAGAGGTGGTCTTACATATCTCTTCGTCATCACATAAGTGGTGCCGAGATAGATCAGGTGGATTTTCCACAAGCGATGAGATGGAAGGGCAACTAGTGTGAGAGATCACCTAAATGGTATTGGTTGTTGTTTTTCTGGCCTTTCCCCCAGTCTTTGTTGGAGGAAGAGGGGTAGGCCTGGAGACAAGAGGAGTCTTTGATGGACTTGGAAGTAGGTGCAACATCATCTCAATTGGCTAGACATGAGTCAACACATCTTGGGGCCTCAGAGGTACGGTAGGTGGTTCAAGGTACCATGGAGGATCTCTTAGTGTGAAATCCTGTAGATGGAGGGTTTCCAAGGTAGACTTACTCACGATCCTGGATGGTAGGAAAAAGAAAAGGAAAAGAAAAAGAAAAAGGATCATGTTGATCAGGAATGAACCCCATTGTTTCCCTGGTAACTGAGGTTGAGGTTGCAACTGAGGTTGTGACTATGGCTGCGGAAACAACGGAAGAGACAGGTCTGATGGACCGTCAGTGATGGTGGAGACAAGTGGGTCAGTTGAACTGGACATCATGTAAATGGACATGGTGTCTGAAGAAGGTGGTGGTGCGTGAACTTCTTCGATTAAGGTGATCCCAGACTCAAGGGAATGGTGACGGAGGTCAGAGAGATCTATTCGAAATTCGGGTAGGTCTTGGCAATGGTGAGAATAATGACCATACAATCCACAAAGGGTGCAAGCATGGTTTTTCCTCAATGCCTTGTTCTTGACTACTGGCATGGTTGGGAGTTCAACCACAGGGAGGTTTTCATTTGTATCCATGGCATTCAGAGGCGCACGGATCACTGGGATTTCAAGGCAATTCTGAGTTGGATGGCCCTGTTGTTGGCAAATGGCACAAGGTGGAACTTGTCATGGTTCTGCGATGGCTTTGGTGTTTTTACCCCTATCCCTTTTGGGTTGGGGCGGTGCAGGTGCGGGTGCGGTGGTTGGCTTGTGTGGACTGGGTGGAGGGTGAAACTCAACAACAATAGGTTGCACCGGGGTTAACAAAACCTGGGGCATTGCTGGTTGAGCTGGTGGATCAAGATACCAACCTGGGATCCCCAATGTAAAGTTGGGTAGGCTCAAGGTGGCCATGACCGGCTTGCTCATGACACTAGGTAGGGGAAAGAGGAAGGGAATTGTATGGACTGGAGATGATCCCACATAAATCCCAGATGATTGCATGTGGGGGTGAGGTTGTGGTTGCGGCTGCACGTAATGTTGTTACTGCGGGTGATGTTGCAGCTATTGTTGGCATTGCGGCTGCAGATGATGTTGTGGTTGTGGTTGGGGCTGCGGCTGTGGTTGCTTTTTGGTTGTAGTGGTTCTAGATGAGACCATGCACAATTCCATAGTTTTATTTTTTGTCGATGGTGGTGACACCAATGGGAAAGGAGCTGTCATGGTGGGATCGGTAAACAACCCAAGGCCCACATTTAACGGTGGGGAAGTTGGTGTGTTTTCAACCACAATGTTGGTTGCAGGGATGACATTAGCATGTGTGGTCGCCCCTTATGACTGAGTGGTGGTGATGGTAGGGATAATGTTGGCAGGTGTTGTTAACCCTTGCGGATCATGGTAGGTGAGCTGGTCAACCGTCACAATCTTCCCTTCATGGGGGAACATCATGAGGTGGAAGATAGTTGACGCGACGGCTCGCATGGTGTACATGTAACTCCTTCCAAGGAGGAGGTTGTAGTCCACTTGAGTGTTGACGACTTTGATGTCAATCAGGACTGTCCTCCAGGCTAACGTGATGGGGACATGGGGGAGGATTCCTTGGGATTTAGTGGGATGTCCATCATAAGCACATAGAGTCATGGAGGACAGTTGCAGAATTGGTGATATAAGCTTCTGCCAAACCAAGGTAGACATGATGCACATGGATACCCCCTCATCCACTATGCATTGGTGCACAACCAAATTTCGGATGGACACTGGGATTTGGAAGGTGAAACTGGAGGGCATGCATGGTTCCCCGTTCTCCGTGTCAAAGGTGATCAGCTTGGAGTCAGAGGGGTCTACTACCCCTAGAGTGGCTAGTAAGGCTTTCCGCTGCATTGGCCATGTTTTAAGTACCTCAAGAGGGGACATGGTGGTTGGTGTTTGGGCCAAGTCATCCGCAATGCTATAGCTGACTGCAGCTCTAGCTGTGGCATTATTGGTGATTCTGCATATGGGGTGTTGGAGTAGAGTCCTGCAGCTATAGGAAAAGCTGTCATTTTGGCAGATAGATAGTTTGGAAAAGATGAAGAGATAAGGTAAAGCTACGATGCCATAGCATGTTTCTAGCTGCAGAGCAGAGCCGAAAAATATGACTACCAGAGCAGAGAAGTCAGAGAAGACGATAATACCTGAGCGGCCGAGAAGGGAGAGCTCACCCACTGCATTGAAGGTAGTGGTAGAAGATAGGAGGGCTCAGCTACCCTCCTAAAGGAAAAGGAGCAATGAGGCCGAGGTATTGAAGATGAAGGATAGAAAAGGAAGCGGTGCACAGTACCCATGGTCAACGCTGGGAAGCATGGAAGACTACAGAGAGCAGTGGTATGCCGAAAAGTGGCTACCCCAAGTATAGATATGACGACTGTCACTAGTTAGGGTTTAAGGGTTACTATTGGGATAGGCCCACAGTGTTGTAATGGTGAAACTTTCAGGCCTCCTATAAAGGGATGTATTTTGTAATGTAAAAGCGTTGGTTAGGCAGTTAGACAAGTAGACATTTAGACAGTTGTATTATAGAAGCTAAGCTCTGGTTCTATATTCAGTCGGTAGTATCTTACTGTAACCAGTAGATAGATCACTGAGCTTGTATGTAACAATCCGCAGGGATTGAGATAGAGAGAGAGAGAATATTGTAAGAAGGCAATATAGAGATAGAGAAGAGATCTAGGAGAGAAGGGCTCCAGGCAGTGAGTGCGGAGTTACCCAGAAGATCTCTAGCTGCATATGCGGTTCAGTAGAACTGTGTACTCTCTCAAGATATAATAAAACACAGTTCTGCGGATGTAGCTTCTACCCTAGAAGTGAACCACATAAAATCAGAGCGTTAGGTGATTGATTCATGTGATTGTATTTACTTGTTATATCTGTTACTCATTGCATGAACTTTTCTTACGGTAAATGTATGTATGTGTTATTCAGTTTACAGCACTATAGAAGGATAAATGCAAGGTGAAGTCTTTAAGTATTCTGTATAAGGGTTTGTCTATGTTTCACTCAAGATATTAAGAGTTGCAGTGTAAAGCAGCCTTGTATGTTGAGTCCTATAAGTCGAACACAAGTAACGCTAGGTACGCGGAGCCGCAGCGGTAGGATATTGCAGGAAGGCAATATCGCACCATCAGAGAAGCTGTGGTGCACGGTATCGCAGGTTGAGGATCGAGCGTAGGAGAGAGTTACATGTTGGCCAGGATGCAGCAATGTGATAAGGGCTAGAGTCATCGCGAGTAAGAGGAAATTGCGCATCGCGGAGAGAAAGAAACCTCGCAGGCTGAGAAGAGCTGCGAGACGCACACAGGATGCCACAAAACCTGGTCGAAGACACTTGAGTCTTTAGCCAACCCATTAGAATCACTTCAGGTGAGACTTCAGGCCGCTCCGCGGTCTGTCGCTGAAAGTGCCAGTGAGCTAGGGGTGTTGTTGGTACATTACAGTAAACCTGGGTCTGCCCATAGTGACCAACAAATGGTTCCATTGTCGGGTTCCATTGGCGCAGAGATCAACGAGATTCCATCATTTCATGGTCTAACAGATATCCAGGACTTTCTCATGCAATTTGAACAACAAATTCCTCACGAGCAGAGGATCGCAACTATGGACCTTGCAGTATGAGCCACACCTACAAGATGGTGGTATGCACATAAAGAGAATATTACATCATGGGATGATCTTAAGAGGTTGATAGCGATCAGATTCTCTACTGACAGAGAGTATGTCCAACAGAGATACACAGGAGAAAGTGAACCCAGGTCACATATTCAGATGTGTGAACGGAATTGGTCGGACATTCCCGAGGATGAATGGGTTCACCGATTCATTCACACTTTGGATACAGTTCCAAGGAACTGGTACACAGAGACTGAATTACGTGAGGGAATGACTACATGGCCACTTATGATAGACAGCTTTCTACTCACCTTCGCTTTTGAATCTAAGTATCCAAGTGTTGATCATGCCCTAGATGTAATAAAGATTAAGATATTTGAGGATTGTACCCTATCAGTGTCAGCTCAACCTGAGTGGGCCATCCAGTTAGAAGAGGCGCTAGAGTGTTATAACTTTGTATCAGAACCAAAGGAGGAGGATGAGGATCCTTGCAACATCAACATTCCGGAGTCAGAGGGGACTCGCGATCTTGATGGGCCGAAGGTACAGATTCTAGCAATCATAGAACCGATCAAGATTAAATAGATCAATATTGGCATAGACACAGAACCAAAGTTTTCCTCTATTGGAGACTATTGGAACAATGAAACAATCGGGCAGATTGCAGACTTGCTACATGATTATCAGGACCTATTTCCCACCAAGTTCACAGAGATGAAGGGAATAGTCGGAGACCTGGGAGTAATGAGGATACCATTGAAAGAGGATGCTATAGCAGTTAAACAGCGTCCATATAGATTAAATCTATGCTATAAAGAAAAAGTTAAGGATGAGATCGATAAGATGCTAGCGGCAGGCATCATTAAGCCCATAGAAGAGAGAGAATGGGTTAGTCCCATGGTCGTGCAAGAAAAGAAAACCAAAGGAGACATCAGGATCTGTGTCGACTTGCGTAAACTCAATGATGCATCACTTCATGATCCATTTTCGACACCTTTCACTGATGAAGTATTAGACAATGTGGGAGGACAGGAGGTCTACTCCTTCACTGATGGCTTTTCAGGATATCACCAGATCAGAATCCACCCAGAAGATCGACATAAGAATCCACCCAGCTATCTTTTCTAGAGTAGTAGTTGTTGTATTTAAAGAATACATCCATAAATTATTAGAAGTTTATTTTGATGATTGGACTATATTTGGATTAATCGACAAGCACATAGGAGATTTAAGACTGATGCTGGAAAAATATAGGCAGTACCAAATTTCTCTAAACTTGAAAAAATGTATATTCTGTGTGTCGTTCGGTATTTTGTTGGGTCACATTGTTTGCAGGCAAGGATTGATGGTAGATCCAGCAAAGATTACCATCATTGTAAATATTCCAGCACCCAACTCAGTCAAACAATTGAGGACAGTACTTGGTCATACCGGGTACTACAGAAAATTCATCAAGGGATATGCAAAGATTACAGCACCGATGGAAAAATTGCTAAAGAAAGATGTAAAATTCCTATGGAATGAGGAATGCTAGCAGAGTCTAGACACACTTAAAGAGAAGATGGTTATAGCACCCATATTAGTATTTCTAGACTGGACCAATCCATTTCATGTACATGTGGATGCATCTGGCATCACACTAGGAATTGTTTTAACACAACCAGGTGTTGTAAAGGAAAGTGTCCTATGGCTAGGGTTTAAGAGGCCATCAACGTACTGGGGTTGAAAGAGAGATGCACAATGTTCAGCAAGCATATAACAGC
>LPNX011119377.1:33375-46794 GCA_001517045.1 Pseudotsuga menziesii | reverse complement strand
GCAATTATATTTTTTCATAATTGAGAAAGGGATATTCTTTGTCCCCAAGGTTCAGGTATGTGTCCCCATGTAACACTGCAGGCCAAGGATGAAGAAACACGAAAAACAGGGGCTACAATTAATCCTTGATGTGTAGTCAAAGGTCAAATGACAAGAATATGCCTGATTGAGAAATGAGAATTTTCAAATACAAGCTAACCTATATAGAACCCAACTATGCCACAATTTTGTAAGAAAAAACTATAGCCATGCCAAGGGGATTAAAACAGAGTTTAACATAGCAACTTGCATGTCAGAAATCATAGCCGTTACAAATAATATCGATTCTAGATGAAGGCCAGCATATTGTTTCTTAAGATTTTTTTTCTTAACTATCATATCCATAAAGTTCAAAAAGTATGGCCATATCCATGTTTGGGCTATATTTCTGCACCCCAAGCACATATATGGTCATATCTAGTAACTATGTTGCAATCACAATTGTGTCACATGGAAAACTATTCAAAATCCATGTTCTAGATGTTTTTGTTGGACTTACAATAGCACATCTTCACCTTTTTAGGATCTAATCAACAGTATGCTCTTTGCAAGTTTTTAGCCAAATATTTTAGTAAATATATAAAAGAAAATGTGGCGAAAATACTCTGTATGTTGATGATGATGATTAATGTCCATTGAGAAAAACTTTACCCTATCATACCTTTAGAAGGGGGTTACTTAGTTTGCTTTAAAAGTTTGTTTCAATGCTAAAAATTCTTGGTGAGAAGATTTCTGAGCTCACTATAGTGTTGGAAAGTTAGGAGGTTAGAAAGGTTTGTATTGTAGAAAATACTATGAAACTCAGGTCTAATGTGGGTGTAAGCAGGGCACTTTAAGAGAAATTTATTTTCATCCTCAACGCTTAAAGACTCACAATGATGGCAAACCCTTTCTGTCCATGGAGTTTTAGGAATATACCAATTCTCAGTTTCGCTTTAGAGCTCATTCGAGTTCATTCTAATCTTGCCTATATTAATTTTCTTCCTTGAACTAGTTATTACCAAGAGATACTTCTGATCTTCCAAATTAGAGTTAAGGACCTCCTTATAGTATTTTAATTTTCTCTTAACTGCTAAATTTTCCTTGCACCACAATTTGTCTTTGAACTTAGAAGTAATAATCTTTTTGACATTATCGAAGTTCCGCAAAGTGTCATTTTCATTAACGCCCTAATGGTTTAACCAAGCAATTGTATCTTTACACCAACTCTGCTTGAGCCGTAGTTGGTTTTAATTTGAGTCTAAAGCAATTTTAGCAAGTCTCTCGTTTCCCATGTTATTTATATTGTGCTTGTACATCAGGTACCTAGTCATAGCCATGATCTTGATGGGGGAAAGACCCACTTCTATTAGTAGAATAGGATAAGGTGTATAACTTTTAATTTTGAGGTTATAAGTTATAAACCACTATTGTATTTGCTCAATCTTCCTCCAAGATTTGTAGAAAGGATGCACCCCCATACTTCACAACCACATAAGATAATGGGGATGATAAAAGTTTCAAAGAGGGACTTCTTTTTTTTCCCACGTGACTAGGTTGGCTGGTTTACAGTTTATCTTCGAGACCAAAATAAGCTTTCCACCATTCGTTAATCCTTTATTCAATGCTATAGTTAAAAAGGAGATGAAAGTTTCATAAAGTCCAATTTTCTAAAAGGATACCTTGGAAAGGATTTTTAAAATTGACCCTTCCTTGGCCTTCCCTGCTAAATTGGTAGCTCATTTGTTATGGTACTCAAGGTAGAAGGTCAGATCTACACCATGGAAAAAATTTAGTCCATGCATTTTTTGGGGTTTTGTTTCCTCAAAACAACAATTTAATTTTAGTTTCCCCATTTTCAACCATTTAACCCTTTGACAACAACCTATCAACGTATTATTGCACCTTTTTGGGGCTATTGCTAGTTTGTATTACTTTTCATATTCTAATATTTTCATTAAATTTTCATTCTTTTTTAAAGTTTAGAATGCTCTTTGCAATATATTTGTGTTTCTTCGTATAAAGATGCCAATGTTTTGATTATGACATAAAGATGAATATCTTTTAAACATAATATCTTTAAAACGTATTCACTATAGGTTGATTTATTGATTATTTTTATGGAGAAAGCATGTTCCTATGATTAGAAAGCTTTAAGTGGCGTGCCAAAGTATCTCAACAAGATGGATAGGGGATAAGGAAATATTATTTATTTGATTTTGGAAAAAGGAATAACACTTTTGGCCAAAAGGGAAAATGGTGTAGGAGTTTAAAGTACATTTTTGAAGTTTATGGGTTGATTATTGTAAAACATAGTTTTAGTGGAGGGTAGGAGTTCAAAGTACATTTTGAAGTTTATGGGTTAATTATTGTAAAAAGGATATATTTTGAATATGAAATCCAAAGTTTAAAGTTACATTGTTTTTTTGGGTTCAACAAGATTTTTTTTTTAGTACTTTCTCATTTAAACTTTTGATAAATTGAATAGCCAGTTCATCCTCTTGCCATCTAACCTACAATTGTTTTAAATATTCTTCATGCTCAAGTAATTCTTCTAACCTCTTTTTTGCAGATGTTTAGCAACGGTTGTAAGTTGTGAGCACCTTTCTACAAAATTCTGTGCAAACACCTTTAATCCTCTGGACTTCCTTTACCAATTCTTTCATAGCTTTACTACTGAATTCTATTAGTTCATACTCCAGCTTCACTCTCTCTAAGTCTTTGATAGATGCATTACCTGGAGGTTGCTTGGTTTTTTCCAACCAAGTCAAACGTCTTTGAAGAATTTCCAGGATATCCTGGGTCCTGTCTAAAAAATAAGAAGTTGTACTCACAATCTCCTCCAACCTCGCTTCTATTAGCCGAACTTTCAACATCTCATCTGCTATTTGGAGCTGCATCTGATAAATTTTACTTCTGAGCATGAGGGAATGCTTTTTCAATGGCTCAATATCCGTTCTTTGCTCATTTGCTACTTTTAATAAAACTTCCAATGAAGCCTTCTGGGCCTCAAATGCTGCTACTTGGAATTCATAATGCCTGGCTTTCCCCTTAGCAGTAGTCTTCTGTAGTTCCAATTCTGCAACCTTATTTTCCAAACTTCCTTTCTCCTTACTCAACTCTTCATTTGATGATTCCAAACTGTCCCATTCTAAGATTTGATGTCTCTGCTGAAGTCTTTCAAAATATGATAAGGTAGCCTCATATTTTCTTTTGGATTCTCTCCTTACCTTTTCTTCTTTCCTCAATACTTCCTTCATTTTGGCCATCTTTCCCTTGTATTGCTCAATGTTTTATGATAAGCCTTTCCACATTGTGAGCATTTTCATAGGAATTTGCAATGCCCATAGAAGCCAATTTCTTTGGGTGCTCTTCTACATTCTTCATGATTGTTCTCTCTGTCACTATGGTCATTGCTGGCTGAGTTCCTACCCTCAAATTTTTCTCTATCCTCCATGTAATAGATTTCATTTTAGGATCAAAATGAATATGCTCTAAACATGCCACATTGTATTTCTTTCATGGTGTTAAAGGTACAATCCCATTTCAACTATGGGAACATGACCCCCTGTAAGGATGCTGCTAGATGTGGCTGACAGGTTCTCTGGATTATCCTGCACAGGGCTTTGCTTTGGACCTCCACCACCTTGAAATTCTTCATTATCCTGGCCTTTCCCTTCTGGAATCCCTCCTGTATCCTGCATGCCTTGATCAGAGCTTGAATCTCCTTTAGCCACGGTTTTCTCCAACTCTGCCATTTTCTTCAAAACAACCTCTGTGCTCTTTTGTTTAGCAACTTCCGCCTGATCCTTCTGTGCTTCTTCTGCCAACAACCTTTTTTCTCCTCTGCAAGCCTATGAGTGCTTTCCTCTTATTCTTTCTTTGCAGCTTGCTCATCTCCTTCATTTGGATTTGGGTTATTGTTGCTACTTCCTTTAGCTCCAAATGTCTTTCCTTTTAACCTCTTGCTCAAGGCTTCCATACAGTAGACATTTCTGAATACTTGTTCTTCTTTATCTATATAGTCTGCATACTCAAAATTTACCTTGTGAGCATCCTTGTGAGCTACCACCTTTCCTTGTGACTCATTCCTATGGAATATTTCCAGCTCTTTGACCAAATCTGGAACACTTTTGACTTTGTTGAACTTGTAACTTCCCACGTAAAAAGGTACTGGTGGGAAAACAATTTTCTTAATATCGAACAAATGGTTTCCAAAGACATCTAGGAATACTTGTCTGACTGCTTCTTCCAGTACTATGTAGTCAGTTGCATACTTGGGAAGCAGTGAGGGTGCTCCAGTGCCTCCATACATTCTCAGATAAGTGCCCTCTTTGGTGAAAAAATAGTCACCATATTCTTTTATAGGTCTATTGCTCCTTCTGATAGACATGGACAGTCTTCTAAAAAGATTAACTTATACAAGGGGCCTTATGAATTCTTCACAAATTAACTGATAATGATTGTGATATTTGTGGGCTCCCATAATCTGGTATGCAACGTAAATAGGATCCTTCCCCTCTATCCATACACAATTTAGCTTCTCAAACCGGTGCTTATAGAGTACACAATCGATCAAGAAGGATGACATAAAGAATTCTTATTTGTTCTGCTTCAAACCCTCCTAGGCTGCCTTGATACACTTGGACAAGTTCTGCTCAGTTAAAAATTGTTCCCTCCATAGCTACATAATGCATGAAGGGAATCCAACCGAAATTATACATTTTTCGATCAGGCCTACCATACAGCCTACTTAACATTAATGCTACTATTTTGAAAGGGGTTCGAAGATGATCCGTTTCATATTCTCCTGGCTGCTTATGTCTGAAGTTCTTTCCGTCAGTCATCATCCCCTTTACTGTGGTTGTATAGTTAAACTTCAAACTCTTGACCTAATCTGTTGTCACCCTTATTTCTACCTCTGGTAGAGTGTATGCTTTTGAAATGACTGCTGGTGCGAATGATGCAACAGGATTTCCCTCTTCATCATTTATTATCATCCCTACAGTGTCTATTTTCGACAACAACCATCCAATGACCTTTGCGCATGGAAAAACCTCTAGCCTAGTGGCTATTTTGGTTAACCCAGACTTCAAAATATTCTCGTACAGAGCTAGATCCCCCAATTCAGCTTCTGGCACTTTTCTCTCAGCCATCATAGGATAGATCTAGCCCCATTTTAGTTCATGCTCTACCCCTGTAATTTCTTTAGTGTCTTCATATACTATCTCAGCTTTTACCGCTAGAGGGAGTTCGACAATATCTGTGTCAAAATCGCTTTCAGCGATTTTAAGCTTCTTCCTCCCTTTCTTCAGCATGGTTTTGGCAGTAAACAGTACCTGCAAAATGGACTTGTATTAGCACCCATATAATCAATGTAAGCGAAACCAAACATATGTATGCAGCATAAAAAACCTAAAGCTTCCTTACCCTATCAATTCCTTTCATTAGAAACAACAATACGAAACACGGCTCAGGGTTACGGTTAGAAAAACCCTACTGAGATACGGGCAACCACTGTTAAAAACTCCAAGCTCTATTTTAAAAAATTGAAACCCTCAAAACGGCCCTAACTCTCTCATAGGTACAAAAAAACTTGGATTGTGGTGGTGGTATCTCAGGGTATAACCAGGCCCAATTTTCCATGGTCAAAACATACAAACTAACCATTCGTTGCTTCTGAGCGAACCATGGAAAACATGACCCTTACCAATGCCTACGGGAGGTGTATTGGCGAACTTCATGGCTGGTGACAAAACTGGTTCTCTAAACACCTATCGTTAACCTAACTGACTGGGTTGAAACCACTTCTGTATAAGCATACGGGTTACCACTAGGGCCAACCTAACATGAAAATGACCAAACCTAAAGGGGAAAAATGGGCTCGAAAAACCCCTTATAAACCGGGCCAAAACCTAACCCACCAACGACGAAGGACAGTTTGCAAGTTTTAACAAATCATTTACTGGAAAAGGGATGAGAAACCTACCTGTCCGGTCAAAAAGAACGCCACACAGCTGAGAAGGACTAATGAGCACGATCCACGTGAGCTCCATCGAAAAAACTGCGCAATAAGCTTCAACAAAAAGCGTTCTCCAAATTCCAACTGACTCCGTAAAAAAAAAATGTAAAAAGACTTCGAATTGGGAAAATAAATAGGATTTTCGGGCTTTTAATTTCCAATTAAAACTTACATGTGCGAACCCCAAACACCTATGGATTCAAACAACTGTGGGATGGAGAACTTAAGTCATCATGGAAAACTCCCCGACACGGCGGCTTGAACATCCAACTCCATCCGCAACGGTGGCTCACACTTCATAATTCCCCCGCAATCTCCTTATGGCTCAGTGATAAAAATCACATCGGAGAGAAAACAACAATGCATCCATAATAGCGGCTCGAAACTCAAGAACCTTCCACGACAACGTATCGGACAATAACTCCACAACAAAATATGCAGAACACCCCGCCATAGCGGGTCAAATAGGAAGAAACTCCCGGATGTCAAATAAAATGAACCGCGAAGTCCGCCGCCGTGATGGGTGTGACTTACAATTATTTCTGTAGCAATTGTAAATGGATGACAACTCGCAAAATAGAATAGTACCCGCCATAGTAGCCCATACATATTGAAAATCCTTTCGCTTCAACGGTGGTGAAAAAATGAGCATACTCGTCATAGCGATTCGAAATTTAAAAATGGCTCGCCGTAGCGGCTCACACTAAGGGAAACGTCCGCCATAGCGGCTCCCAACGACTTAATTCAAAGGGAGAAACAAACCCCCCCCTCCCCTCGCTATAGCGGGCGCTACTCTCAATGATTTTCGCTGTAGCGGAAGCTTTGAAAGGACGGTTTAAAACAAAAAAATGGTCTGCTATAGCGGCTTGCACACGATAATTCATCCGCTACGAGAAAGAAAGAAAACAACAAATCGTTGTAGCAGCTCGCAAACCATAATTGGGCCCGATGTTGCTACTCGAAGAAAAAGAAGAGTCTGTTGTAGCAACTTGAAACTGAGGAACCGTTCGTTGCTGCGGATCAAAATTGGACTTTCTTCCTTGGTGGAAAACAATTTTTTTTTGAAAATTCATGGTGGACAGGAAAATCAAAATGGCAATCAAAACAAAGGCAAACTAAGATCTTCAAAGGGGGGCCAAAAAATATCTTCAAAAAACATTTTTGGGAATTGTTGCAGTGGCAACAATTGGCGACTAACTAGTGGACACAGATCTCTGAAAAACTGACTTTTGAAGTAGCAACTGCTTTAAAGTATCCTATTAGACCATTTTATTAGATTCCTTTAAGATGCCTAGATTTTCTAGAATACAAGATTTATGAACTTTTAACATTGATTATGGTCTAATGGGATAAGAGAACCAGGATTTCCAAGTCTCAAGAACTCTTCTGAGGCCAAGATATGAAGTTTATTTTACCTCTTCCTTCGGATAGCTTCCAACTTAGACACCACGGGATTGTAACAGATTGTGAACATATATATTTGTTTTTTACTCATTCCCATGCCATTTTGCATTCTTTTGATGCTTTTGGACTTCTATCTTGTTGATTCCTCCCAGATTTCTTTCTTTCTGGAATTTGCTTTAGGTTCTTCCATCCATATTGTCCTTTTGTGTGAGAGATATTTTGCTTTCAGCTCACGGACGGAGAAGAACCTTCGAGCAATATTATCCAAACTGATTTTATTCAGTATGTCCTTTTGATGTATGCTTTCTTTCTGGGAGACTTGACTCTTCTAGCCTTTTGGATTTCATTTGTGGCATGGGATCATTTAAATACCATACAACTACTCACCCTGCTTCCTCTCCATAGGTCTTTTGCTATTAGCTTCCTAGGACAGACTTTAGTGTGAAATGAATGGAGCCTCAAAATAGTATTCTAGACTTTTCTGACCTTAGTTATTTTACAGTGATTAAATAGGACTTCAATGTGTTCATAATCTATTCAGATAATCTGCTAATCTTAAAGGATCCTTAAGCATCATGTATGTACAAATAGCAAGCAGTTTTTTGGTCAAAAGATTCTTAGTTTACCTAGAAATCCGATGAACTCCAAAATCAGAAGTTGTGCTGGCTTATTTAAAACATAAAATCAAGCAAATAAAAATGTAAAACAAGCAGAACTAATCTAAGAAAAAACACAACTGAAAAACAGTCAAAAGTTTTATTTATGTACAAAGAAAACTCAAAAAGTATTAAGAAAAATATGGTTTGAGAACTAAACCATTGACTGGCAAGTCCTCTTCCCACCCCTGTAAATCTTGCAATTTATAGGTTGAGGGGCCTAACTTCTCTGCAATCTGAAAAGTGCCTATCCATAATTGCTGAAATTTAGTATGCTTTCCCTTCTCATCATGCGAGTGATCCCATTTAAGAACCAAATCACCTACTTCAAATTCCTTCTTTCCGGCTTTGTGCTTATCAAACCATATCGTCACCATTTCATGTTGATGCTTAAACCTTTCTCTCGATTTGGATCTAGAATCCTCTAACTTTAGCAGATTATTGATTTGGATTTGCAGAACTTCATTGCCAGTTCCTTTAGAAGCTTGGGCTAGTTGAGAGGATGGCAACAGAATATTGGGAGGCATGATAGCTTCTTTCCTGTAGACTAGAGTATAGGGTGACACACCTAAGGAGTTCTTGAGTGTGACTCTATCAGCCCAAAGTGCATTAGGCAAAGCTAGGTGCAACCTCCTTTGATTTTCTATGACTGTTTTCTTCAAAATCCTAATGAGGTTTTTATTTGTAGATTCTGCTAGACCATTGCCTTGTGGATAGTAGTTAGCAGAATAATGTAGCTTAATTCCTTTCTCATTTGCAAATGCAGTCAATTTAATAAATGAAAAATATGAAGCATTATAAAAAACCAGGGAAATTGGAACCCCAAACCTGGTCATAATATGGTCTTGCAAGAAATCCATAACTGCATCTTCATTTACTTTTCGTAATGAGATGGATTCTACCCATCTGGTGAAGTAGTTTGCTGCTGTCAGGATGTACTTGTGCTGTAATGAAGAATTTGGATTGATCTCTCCAATAATGTCAATCCCCCAGCACCATTCTTAATTACGAAAATGTATAATTTCGGTTGGATTCCCCTCCTGCATTATGTAGCTATGGAGGGAACAATTTTTCACTGAGCAGAACTTGTCCAAGTGTATCAAGGCAGCCCAGGAGGGTTTGAAGCAGAACAAATCAGAATTCTTTATGTCATCCTTCTTGATCGATTGTGTACTCTATACGCACCGGTTTGAGAAGCTAAATTGTGTATGGATAGAGGGGAAGGATCCTATTTACGTTGCATACCAGATTATGGGAGCCCACAAATATCACAATAATTATCAGTTAATTTGTGAAGAATTCATAAGGCCCCTGTATAAGTCAATATTTTTAGAAGACTGTCCATGTCTATCAGAAGGAGCAATAGACCTATAAAAGAATATGGTGACTATTTTTTCAACAAAGAGGGCACTTATCTGAGAATGTATGGAGGCACCAGAGCACCCTCACTGCTTCCCAAGTATGCAACTAACTACATAGTACTGGAGGAAGCAGCCAGACAAGTATTCCTAGATGGCTTTGGAAACCATTTGTTTGATATTAAGAAAACTGTTTTCCCACCAGTACCTTTTTACATGGGAAGTTACAAGTTCAACAAAGTCAAAAGCGTTCCGGATTTCATCAAAGAGATGGAAATCTTCCATAGGAATGAGTCACAAGGAAAGGTGGCAGCTCACAAGGATGCTCACAAGGTAAATTTTGAGTATGTAGACTATATAGATAAAGAAGAACAAGTATTCAGAAATGTTTATTGTATGGAAGCCTTGAGCAAGAGGTTAAAAGGAAAGACATTTGGAGCTAAAGGAAGTAGCAACAATAACCCAAAGCCAAACGAAGGAGATGAGGAAGCTGCAAAGAAGGCACAAGAGGAAAGCACTCATAGGATTGTAGCAAGAGCAAAAAGGTTGTTGGCAGAAGAAGCACAGAAGGATTAGGCAGAAGCTGCTAAACAAAAGAGCACAGAGGTTGTTTTGAAGAAAATGGCAGAGCTGGAGAAAGCCATGGCTAAAGGAGATTCAATCTCTGATCAAGGCATGCAAGATACAGGAGGGCTTCCAGAAGGGAAAGGCCAGGATAATGAAGAAGTTCAAGGTGGTGGAGGTCTAAATCAAAGCCCTGTGCGGGATAATCCAGATAACCTGTCAGCCACATCTAGCAGCATCCTTACAGGGGGTCATGTTCCCATAGTTGAAATGGGATTGTAGCTTTAACACCATGAAAGCAATACAATTCGGCATGTTTAGAGCATATTCCTTTTGATCCTAAAACGAAATCTATTACATGGAGGACAGAGACAACTTTGAGGATAGGAACTCAGCCAGTGGTGACCATAGTGACGGAGAGAACAATCATGAAGAATGTAGAAGAGCACCTAAAGAAATTGGCTTCTATGGGCATTGCAAATGCCTATGAAAATGCTCACAATGTGGAAAGGCTTATGGAAAACATTGAGCAATACAAGGGAAAGATGGCCGAAATGAAGGAAGTATTGAGGAAAGAAGAAAAGGTAAGGAGAGAATCCAAAAGAAAATATGAGGCTACCTTATCATATTTTGAAAGACTTCAGCAGAGACATCAAATCTTAGAATGGGACAATTTGGAATCATCAAATGAAGAGTTGAGTAAGGAGAAATGAAGTTTGGAAAATAAGGTTGCAGAATTGGAACTACAGAAGACTACTGCTGAGGGGAAAGCCAAGCATTATGAAACCCAAGTAGCAGCATTTGAGGCCCAGAAGGCTTCATTGGAAGTTTTATTAAACGTAGCAAATGAGCAAAGAATGGATATTGAGCCATTGAAAAAGCATTCCCTCATGCTCAGAAGTAAAATTTATCAGATGCAGCTCCGAATAGCAGATGAGATGTTGAAAGTTCGGCTAATAGAAGCGAGGTTGGAGGAGATTGTGAGTACAGCTTCTGATTTTTTAGACAGGACCCAGGATATCTTGGAAATTCTTCAAAGACGTTTGACTTGGTTGGAAACAACCAAGGAACCTTCAGGTAATGCACCTATCAAAGACTTAGAGAGAGTGAAGCTGGAGTATGAACTAATAGAATTCGGGAGTAAAGCTATGAAATAATTGGGAAAGGAAGTCCGAAGGATTAAAGGTGTTTGCACAAAATTTTGTAGAAAGGTGCTCACAACTTACAGCCGTTGCTAAACATCTGCAAATAAGAGGTTAGAAGAATTACTTGAGCATGAAGAATATTTAAAACAATTGCAGGTTAGATGGAAAGAGGATGAACTGGCTATTCAACTAATCAAAAGTTTAAATGAGAAAGTACTAAAAAAATAAATTCTTGTTGAACCAAAAAAAACAATGTAACTTTAAACTTTGGATTTCATATTCGAAATATATCCTCTGTACAATAATCAACCCATAAACTTCAAAAATGTACTTTGAACTCCTACCCTCCACTGAAACCATGTTTTACAATAATCAACCCATAAACTTCAAAAATGTACTTTAAAATCCTACACCATTTTCCCTTTTGGCCAAAAGTGTTATTCCTTTTTCCAAAACCAAATAAATAATATTTCCTTATCCCCTATCCATCTTGTTGAGATACTTTGGCACGCCACTTAAAGCTTTCTAATCATAGGAACATGCTTTCTCCATAAAAATAATCAATAAATCAACCTATAGTGAATACGTTTTAAATATATTATGTTTGAAAGATATTCATGTTTATGTCATAATCAAAACGTTGGCATCTTTATACGAAGAAACACAAATATATTGCAAAGAGCATTCTAAACTTTAAAAAAGAATGAAAATTTAATGAAAATATTAGAATATGAAAAGTAATACAAACTAGCAATAGCCCCCAAAAGGTGCAATAATATGTTGATAGGTTGTTGTCAAAGGGTTAAATGGTTGAAAATGGGGAAACTAAAATTAAATTCGTGTTTTGACGAAAAAAACCCCAAAAAATGCATGGACTAAATTTTTTCCATGGTGTAGATCTGACCTTCTACCTTGAGTACCATAACAAATGAGCTACCAATTTAGCAGGGAAGGCCAAGGAAGGGTCAATTTTAAAAATCCTTTCCAGGGTATCCTTCTTAATTACTCTAGGTACGAACCCACTTCTTAATGTCACGGAACCTTCAACTATTGTTAGAAGTGTAATTATGTAATTGGTAGAGATTTCCTATTCATGGGTGCCCTAGTTAAATCCCTCTTTGCAATTTGGTACCCATGCTGAGATTTCTCCACTAGGTTTGGGACTCTGACCATGTCCTTGAGCAAGAGCTTCATATCCCTCTTGAAGTTTATGTTGGCCATCTCCCATAGGGACTCACTTGCATATCAAGTTGTAATTGCATTTCATGTGTTTTTCTTGCCTTATTCAGCTTTATGACGGCTCCCCGCTTCAGAGTTATGAGCCACATATCCTGAGCTTTCCTCAATCCTAGCCAAGCAGAGGTTTTTATATATCCTTTGCAGCTTGATCATCCCTTACCGAGAGGAGACCTTCACCCAAGTGTCCTCATCTTGCACATGCTTCCTTTCATTGAGCAGAGGTATGTTCCACTGCTTGGAACTAGTTTTGCATTCCTGCAACACTCGTATCCTCCTAGTTGTATACTATAAGCACTTTTATTATTTTTCAAGCTTTTTAATCTGAAAAATTCCCCCCCAGAAAAAAACATAAAAAGTCGGACGGGAAATGATATTACTTTTGGCAATTGTCGAGTCATGTTGCCTTCAAATAGAGCACTATATATCACATCCATTGGTTGCGTTGTTAGTATGAATTTAGGAGTTGTAGTCATTACTTTGAGTTTTTTCCACCGACTGGTTATGCTTCCATTACCTATGGAGCCTCTTTTGATGCCTCCTGTGTCACATATTTGTACTAGTTTGCATGTTGAGTCTATGATGCCTATGTTCAGTCACCATTTTCCTTATTCTCTTGTTCAAAGAAAGTTTTATCCCGAGTTGGTCATTCCTCAGTTATCTTGTCTTTGCATGTCAGCCACTCTCAATAAAGTTACTTGTTCATGCACATATTGTTCGCTCGCGTTCTTCCATATTATCCAGCATTGCTGAGTACCTCGTGTTGGTTGATGGGGGATGCCCTAATTCCCTCCTTCCAGTGGATTCCATTCCATCAACTTCTGATCATTTATTATGGAATAGGAGTCTAGAGTCCATTGAGTGCCTTGAGAATACATTGATTCCATTGAGTTATTAGTGGTAGGTTCTCTCTCCATCAACAGTTTTGGGAATACATCAATGTCCCCTGATCGATGTATTCTTTCAAGTGTTCGACCTCAACACATCTATTCACACTTGTTAGATTTCACTTTGTA
>LPNX011119377.1:0-33140 GCA_001517045.1 Pseudotsuga menziesii | reverse complement strand
CAAATATCTTTATCCACTATGGAGATTTTGTTCATTGTATATTGTACATGGCGATGACCACACATGACATTTGTATATCATGCCTATTCATGGCCATTGCACTCTTATGTATCTGGTATTGCTACATGTATATTTGCAGTCACATGCTGAGATTTATAATTGTATCTTACTGATGAGTGGCTGGTTCTTCCACCTGGGTCTTCATTACTCCACTTCTGGGGTGGATATAATGTATTTCGACCATCATGTTACCCCTGTGACCTCACACATTAGGGGGCATCTATTATAGCTGATTTTACCACACTTGGTAGATCACACCTTTATGGCCTTCTATCTCCCTCTACAAACTCATTGAACCCCCCTTGCTCAAATTATACTTTGATGTCCTAAGAAAGTCCCTTAAAAACACCAGTTTATGTGTATACACAACTTTCAATCCAATACCTATGTGTACACGCAACTTTTGAGCCAATTCCTGCGTACATTGGGAAATGTGCATAAAAAGAAAAACTTTTGGATTTTTCCTCATAGAGTCCCGAATAACTTGACTCTTGGCCTTCCATATGCCTAAAAAATGCTCTGACTCGACCCTCCACTGCCTATTGGATGGATATATATTGAGCCTCTTGGATGCATTGAAGGAGGAGAATTTTGGAGAGCAAGGAAATTATAATGCATTGTTGCCTCACTCGTTTATGCTTGATTCTGCATCCCTTTGTCCCTTTGGAGAACACAGTGCTTCTCTTCCCAAGCTTGCTTTTGCTTTGTGAGCTTTCCATTGAGATGGAGGATTGAAGTGGTGGAGGCCCAACTGGAGGGCTCGGTTTCTTCATTTCGACGAGGTGCCGACAGAGTTTGTCACTGTTCTATCTCTGTTTTTATTAATAGAAATATCCATTTCTCATCCAATACATGTGCATAACTATGAATATTTTGTCCATGGATGTAGTGATTTTCTTATACATGATGGTTTATATATGCTAGAGTAGGCCTAACACTTTGATATATATCATGCTTTTCTTTTTTGTTGTTGTTGAGAGCGAATTATAAGTACAAGCATGTTGGAAAAGCTCAACAGGGATCTACATCAACCGTATGGAATAAGGTATGCTTTATATCCCTTAGTGTTAGATGGATTTATTTCTCTTGCATATTGAAATGGATTGATTTCTAGTGTCATTTAGTCTGTTGTGGTCTACCCCAAGCCATAGGAAGTTTCTCTCTGTAACAGATTGCTCTGGACAAAAATGTTGTTATATTTCGACAATTTTCTGAACAATATATAATATCATTTGTCAATACATGTTTTTATTTTGACTCATCACTTATTGCAATCAATTTGGCCAAGATTCAAACACATCATCCTACAAATACTTACAAAAAATATCAACACTTTAGTTGCTTGTTTAATTTTCCCTTTCCTCCAATGGACAAGGTTGTTATTCTACATCCATTGCAAAGCATTGATAAAAGCCTAAAAGAAATATTTTTTGCTCCTAGAGCATAAGAATTATTCTACAAAAATTCCCTTTGAAATTTTTTTGTCCTATATAAAACTAACTAGACATGAGTACATTCTTCTTTAGCACTCTACCACTTTGCATCCTACTTTGCTCCTAAAAGGAAACCTAGCTAATTTATGGATCAATGCATTCTCCAAACAAGTTCCAACCTTTTGGAATGAAAATACATATACACAATTTATTTTTTATTTATATTTTTTGGAAACAAACTATAGTTCTTACATTACAAAAATATTGCACAATTACATCTTCCCTTGAGAAAATAAAAGAACAATTTATACTCAACAATGATAGAAATTTTGAAATAATTCACAAAATTGGAAATGCACTTATGAACATGCAATCGATTTCAATTTGACAAGTTATTCATATATTTCTTTCCTTGCCACTATATTAAAGTTCTAGGAAAACAACATTCAATAATCTTGCACCAACTGACAAAAGACCATATGTCCTGAAAAGCCCAAAGTTGTTGCAACCAGAACCAGGTGATTTAGAAAACGTTGTCTACACTTCAATTGTTGATAAGTATGTTGCAAGACCTATTGATGAACTTGAACATGTATGCCTAGATGAATATTCTTCCTATTTCCAGTGTTCGAACTCTAGACTTAAGAAAAAGAAATCGTGCATGTGTCATATGATACATTTAATATAATGATCATAAAAACCTTTACAACTACTTCAAAGAAAAAATTATGTTGTTTTTTCCGTGTAGGAAAATTAAACACGCTTTGAAAAAAACTATTGACCATGGTTAGAAGCATATTTGTCACAAAAACTGTTAGTGGATGATGTTGAACAAAAGTTTGTTGTTAAAGCAAAAATAACTTGGGGAGACATTGACATAGCTTCCAAAACAATCAAGTCTAAAAGTGAACAACTAATTATGATTCCAAGATTGCAAGAAGAACAACGTGACTTCCTTGTATTTGAAAAATATGACATAAAAGATGATCTTATACATAATATATTCCCTAGAAAACTTAGACCTGGTCCTAATAATACATTTGAATCTATTAAACAACCTCGCATCATAAGAAAATATGACTATCATGAAATTATAAAAAACAAATAACAACAATCAATAGCTTTAAGAAATCATAATGAGAAAAAAAACGACCCGACCAACCCAATTCATTTGTTCTTGACTAGAGGTGCAAGAACATGCAAAAAATTTATTGCAAAAGAAATTTACCATGGTTTGTTGTGAATCCATAATAAAGACCTTCAAAGTGACCCCTTAAAGAAAAAAGGGTCATAGTTGCATTCACTAGAAGAGTTGTGCATAATGTAGATGACATGTGCATTCAACCTTTCACTTGCTTTTGACACTATCAAATATGGTCCCATCAAGCTCTAGCACATTAGATTTACTAAGTAATTTGAGCAACTCCAGATTTTGCTAATAGACGAGATCTTGTTAACTGGCTCCCAAATGTTTTATAGCATATATGCAATGGTGAATGAAATTATGCACACTCCTACTTTTCCTTTTAGAAATCTTGATGTCATATTTTGTGAAGATCGTTTCTCAAGCAAAACCTATAAGAGATTCATGAATATTTGAACAATCAACCTTCCATTTTGATACAATTCCATATAGTTTGGAAAAACAATGTCAAATACTTTCAACTTATAGAAGTAATGAGATGAAGACCCTTTTTTGTATCCATTTTGAATATAATTAGAAACTCTTCACAAATAGACTATGACATTGACTGCTTAAACAAGCATTGTTGTATACCACCACCAAATGACCCTGCACTTCCTTATATTTTTTACAGAAACAAACGAGGTCAACAAAACAACAAAAAAATGCTAGCACATGTCCAATCAGAACCATATACATTGGAGGTATTTGACATAAAAATATTTTTTAGCAGAAGGAAATTGCTACGAAAATGAAAAAATGGACTTGCCATCTATAATTGTGGTAAAACAATATATGCTTGTAGAATTAATTGGAGGCAATTGGCAACGACTTCGTGAATGGTGCAAAAGGTGTTTTCAAAAAATACACAATTTAGACCATCCTCAATTGTCTCGATGCAACGAGAAAAAATGCAACAACATTTTGCACATAGCATTCTATGTACTTGGACATCAATCACTATAATATATAGACAAATGACATCAATCAATAGGGCACACATATTTTGAAAGAAATTTCCTACTTGATTGGCATGTGCATGAACAATACATATATCACAAGGCCTCGCGATGGACAATTTAGCGTTTAATACAAAAGGAGTTAACCAACATGGACTTATATATGCCGCACTATCTTGTGTCAGAGACATAAATAAACTATATCTTCTAAACAAATTGAAACTATTGAATTTTCACATTTCACATAAAGTGTCGATTGAAATAGAAAGGATTCAAAGTAGAGCCTCATTGGAATTTCAATATGTCTTTCAATCAATTGTAGAAAATAGCATTTTCTCATATGCTCATTGAACTTGTGAATTTTGGTATTGCACGTGGACAACATTGTCAATGACTACGATAGATAACAATATTTAGAAAGAACTTTGTAAATATTGTTATTGTCAATGAACTCTACCATTTGGAAAGAACTTTGTAAATATTGTTATCTATCTACCATTTGGAAGTTCTTTCCAAATGGTAGCATTCATCCAAAAAAATATTGTTATCTATATACATTTAACATGCATGGCATTGCCACATGCTATATAAAAAGCATAATGCTTCAAGAATTAGACAATTACGAAACACGCTGGATTGAAACAACCATTTCCAGATTTCAAATTAATGAGACTATTGTCAAATTGGAAAATGTCTACAATGCACCAAATTCACCACTCGAAGAACTTTATTTCTTTGTCAATAGCATAATGAAAGACATTAAACAAAATAAGGATATTGTAATTGTTGGTAACCTAAACTTTGACATGCTTCAAAATTGCAATGTGAGAAAAAATAATTTGTATCTTCATGGAAAATCATAATTTGAGACTGCGCACAACAATGGAAACAGCCTTTTTTGGTTCTTTGCTCGACCATTTTTTGGACAACTTTGTCAATTGACAATATGATATTCCCTTTTTTAAGCTTATTGGACAAATCATCATACCACTTTCCTTTCAATTCCTCTAAAGACATTTGTGAATTTCCTTCCAAATGAAACACCTGTGTTTTCCACAAGCTACATAGTTACATGAACCAGATACAAATTTCTCGCCAATTAATATCCCTGTAGCAAAAAAACACTTTTATCGGACTAACCATATTGTAATTGCTAATGATATAGACTTTTCATACTACAAAATTGTAATATGCAAAAAATCCTTCTCCTTGTTCATGAAAAATCACAATTTCAGCTTGCATAAAACAGTACCAACAACCTTTGTTACTTCTTTGTTTCACCACTTTTTAACAACTTTGCAAACTAACAATATCAAGTTACATAATTTTGAAGCTTATTGGATACATCATCATTGCATTTTCTTTATAATTCTTCTAGAGATATTTGCAAATTTTCCTTTTAAATGAAAAAATTGTGTTTGCTAGAAGTTACATAGTTATAGGCAATGGAGGTGCTCAATGCAAAATGAATTCTAGAAAAATTTATCAAGGAATATGCATTTGTCCCAATAACTAATCATGGAAAATCATAACTTCAAGTTGCATGGGAAAATAACAAAAACCTATGCTAGTTCTTTGTCCGATGACTTTTTGATAGTTTTTCTAGCTAACAATATGAACATTCATATTTTTGAAGCTTACTGCATGTTTGGTTTCCTAGATTCCTTGACCATCTAATTGTTAACACCAAAACTTGTTTGCATTTCTCTCTATGGTCCAAACAATAATTATACATCATAATCCCACCATTATTTCCTTCATTTTGACCTTCACAATTAAATTCCACCAAAATTGGTCCAAAACATCATTGTTCCTTCCCCCATAAATACAGGGAAGTTGGGAATTTATTGCAATATAACCCCCATTCTCCCAAAAAGGACCAAAACCCCTAAAATGAAAATGGGTCAAAAACCATGGATAAATACCATACGCTATTAAAAACCATGGGTAAGAAAACCTTGGATCAACAAAATTTTTATTCTGTATTTTCTCTAATTCCATAAACCTTTTTGCTTCCCACGCCTTTCACCACACCATCCCATGTTGCACGTTGAGTTCACTCCTGTAACACTTGATCCCTTTCCCTGTGACAACCCTTGTTGGAGATAAATGGAGGCCAGGATTGTGGGAGCCTATAGACCATTTCCTCAAACGGCTGCAATGGCCTAGTTTAAAGGTATGCTCATTATTTTGTTTTATTAGTTAGAGTAAAAACCATAAAGTCTTACAAAAATATTTTTTTATTTCTTGTTTGAAAGTCAAGGTCGAGAAAATCCCTTGCACCATGAACTCTACCCTTAGATCCGGTTGATCTGAGGCAGTTTCTTTTGCACGTAGTAGGGGAGAAATCCCCACTAAATATTTGGTGACTCCATTAAGGGGTAAGCTGCAACGAAGGGGTTTTGGAAGTCGGGGTGGAATACCACACTTGATTTTGTATTGAAGGCTAACCCTTCAAAGTCCTCCTCATGCATGTCGAGTACCATATCGGGTGTCGAGGACCAAAGGGATGAAGTGCCAAGAAACCATCCTGAATGTGTCATGAACAAAGTATCCTAGTTTCCAATCTCTTAGGACTCTTTTTCCCGAGGTCCCTCTCGTCAGTGGGATTCTCTTAGCCTTTGATTCTTCTATTTTTTATTGTTTGAATGTGGATTTCACCACCCAACAAAGGATACAATTTGTGAGGGGCTTTCATCTTGTATCTAGGATATTGCTTGCACTTATACCCCATAGGTTAGTGCATCATTTTCTTCATAGGTAGTGCTTCTTTTTGGATTTTTGGTCGCTTTGTTGTAGACTCACCTATTATGACACGTTGTTGCAGTTCAGTTTTAGAGCTTTCTTTTTGGCATGTGTGCCATTATTTATCAGCTCTCCTTCTACACATTGTGTTGTAGTTGGAATTTTGAGCTTGCGTTTAACACCCTTTAGCATTCATTCATCATATAGCACACCATCATGCCTTCATTGCTCACTACTCCTAGAGACTTACGGGGCATACCCCTCAGTTCGGTTCCTTGAATCGTCATCTTCAGAGCCATATTTGATGTCGTTCACCACCTTCAGATCCATACACTGCATCTGAGCTATATTCTGATTCCTATCAATCCGAACCTACCTTGTTCACTTCCCCATCTAGCCCCATGGCTAGTGCACCTCCCAATCCCTTCCAAGGGGGGATTGTTGATAGTGGACTTGTGACCGCTCCACCCGTCATACCAGGTATCCCTTCTACTGCACCTACAGGTCTTGGACCTAGTGGGCCCCTCACCACCGCACACATTATTGTTGGTCTGCTACCCACTAGTGGTGGCCCCACTCCAGTCGCCATGGTTCACACCATACCTACATTTATGCATGGGGGAACTGTCCCTTCTACCACTATTCCAGCTATTCACACCATTCTAGTGGCTACTTCTACTATTGGAAGTCAACCCTACCAACCCTCGTCTGAATGTGACAACTACATGGTCGTTGGCCCCAACACCATTTTTGGCCCTCCTAGATATAGTTCAGGTCCTAGTCTACCATTCATGGCTAATCTCAACCTAATTGATTTGGTGTGGTTGATGAATGACCCCATTCGTCATGACCCGTTGTGGCCTCCCATTCCTACCAAACTCTCTTCAGACATCCCTAAATTTAAGGGAAGGTTGGGAGATGACCCTCTTAACCACATCATGTCCTTCCACTTATGGTGTTCCTCCATCAACATAATGGACGAATCTATCCAATTGCGACTATTCCAACACACACTCACTAGTGTTGCATCCAAATAATATATTGAGTTTCCCCATGCCACTTATCCTAATCTTTCCTCTTTAGACTCGATGTTCCTCTAGTACTTCCAACTACTTGTATGTTATGATGAGGGCATCGAAATATTGTTATCATGTAGACATAACACTATAACCCACATCATATATCACAACCATGAGTGGTGTCATCATCGTAGTCTGTGCAAAATTCAATTAGATGACAGAATTTTCCTTAATTGGTTCCTTAAAATATTACTCCCCCTATCGCCAAGGATGTTGCATCCGAGTGCCCACAAAATGAGGAAGAACCAATCCTCAAAGCACATCATTTCAACCTTGTCTATGCCAATCAGGTTACCTTTACACCATCATATATTATGCTCTTTTTGTTGTCTCCTCACGGCGCTATGCAAAATACCGTAGCTACTTCTTCGAGTCAACCCATTGATCTTGGTGTCCATCACCTTATGGCATTGTCGTTTGATGTTAACTTATAGACTCGACGCAACCAATATGTCTCCACCATGAAAATCACTAATCCCTCCACGATATCTACCTCTATTTCTCTCGACATGTCCTTACATTTTCCAAGACCCCCCATGGAAGGGACTGCCAAAGTCCCTCAGTTCCCTTTGTGTCACATCGCAAAACAACCCCACTACTAAAGCCTCTCTTAATTACAATATCGTCGATGACTTGGCCCAATTTTCCTCTACCATGTCCGCTCTGGAATTCTTAAGAACTTGTCCTTTGCAACTCAAAGCCTTGTTATCTTCTCTAGGTGTCATCGATCCCTCTGATTCCAGGTTGATCACGTTCGACTTAGATCAAGGAGAACCCCAAATGCCATCATCTGTATCCTTCCAGGTTCCTTTCACTGTTTAGAATTTGGTCATTCATTGATGAGAGTGCATCCATTTTCGTTATGTCAAACTTTGTTTGGTAGAATCCCAGATCCCCAACCCTTCAACCTTCAACCACCGCCCTTCGTGCTTATGATGGCCATGTTGCTCAACCACAAGGCACTCTCCTGAATGTCCCCATTGAGTTCTCCCGAAAAACTGTGTTGATTGACATTGAGGTTTCCAATGCCCAACTAGATTACAACCTCCTCCTTGGACGTAGTTACATGTATGCAATGCGAGTCGTTGATTCTACCCTCTTCTGACTCCTTATGTTCCCTGACGGTGGGAATATCATGACTATTGACCAATTCATGTATTACGATCCTAAAGGATTGGCCACTCTGGAGCATGTAATCCCTATTATTGATACCACCATCGATAGCATATCCATCCCCTCCTTGTGTGTTGTTGATCCATGCCTATTTACCAAGGCCCCTTTGACAGACACCTTTTTGTCCCTCCCACCCACTCCCTCTATGGCTAACATATCGGATTTGTGCACCATCACATCCAGTAACATTTCGACCTCCTCGTAACCTCAGTTGCATCCTCAACCACAAACCTCGAGGAATTATTGGGGTTCATTTCCCATACACACGATTCCCTTTCTCTTTCCACCCTATGGAATTGTCAGTAAATTGGTCATGGCTACACTCAACCTTCTCGGATTCACTTTGGGCATTCTAGTGTGGTACCTTGATCCACCCAACCCCACCACGACACCATAAATCATGCTGAAACTAGTCCAACCTATTGAGATTGTGTCACACCCACTTCCTGGTACACGAATAACTACTTCTGCATCTACTCATGCCCCCCTTCCTCCCACGAAGATTGGGGGAAAGGCACTAAAAGCCCTGACAGAACCACATCCACCTCCTACTTGTGCTTTATGCGATGTCCTAGGCCATGCGATGCAAAATTGTCTTGATTTGTCGTTCCTTTGCACCAACATGCGCACAATAGTCGAGACCGACAACGCTCCCATTTTCAATGTACCACCCATCCCTACCAGACCATGAAAAATAAAATAAAAAAGGTAATAATAATTTTCATTCTGCATACAGCTACAAAATTTCCTAAAAAAATGACAAAAAATTATTTTCATGGGTACTATTTTTTACTACTCATATGTTGCATTTTCCATATGTTTTAAATATAAACAAATGCCATGTGCATTGTCTTCTATTATGCAACTCTATTCAGCAACACATACAAATGTATTTGAAGGAGACGTGTTGTCCCTCTATGGTCCTACACAAAACAAAAGTTCAAATTCCCCCAATAAAGCACAATTGATGCATGTCAATCTCGTCGATAAAGATGGGTAGTTCACAATAATAGTGAATATGAGTGATAATCATATTTCTCATTTCATTGACTACTTTTCTCTTGGTAGTAATGTACAAATCTTGAATTTTGAAACTAGAAACAAGGGACAATATGATTGGGGCAATGCAAAGTATTGCATTTAGTTACAATAACAGAATTTAGTTAAAACAATACCTCAATATTTCCAAGAGTGTAGGATGACCCTAGATATGACTATAATAGCATCTCAAACTCAGGAAATGTGTTTTCTGTCAGATCTATTGCGGCACTCATAATTGCATGTCATCAAAATAACATAAACTATGAATTCTACATGAAATATGGAGAACGCAAAAATGATACTACAACTATATGCCTTTGATCAACCTCAAAATTGGTTTGTGCTTCTAATTGTAGTTCCCATATAACTCTTTCATTTCTTTCATTTTTCTTTGAACTAACAATTTGCAATAGATTTCAAATTATTGCAATTGCAATTGAATGAAAGCTATAGGAATATTTTCTCCAAAATATAGGAAGGACTAGAATTATTGATTCTGAAATTGCATTGTTAGAATTATTTAGAAAATGAAAATAAAGTATAGAAAAACTTTCCTAGAAGTTCACTAAATATTAATTTTTTTTAATAATTTATAGCATATGATTTAGCTCCACACATTCAATAGATAATGTTTATAACTTGCATCAATGGTGCACCTGCATACTTGACTTGAACAATAGACAATGCGTAAACACCTTTCCATTGAAGACTTCATCCTTTCTTACAATCCAAGGCATTTGCATATCGCAATTGTGTCCACATCTTCCCTTTTCCACATAGCTATAAACTTTCTTCTACTACCATTCTTATTGACAAGTTGTGCGTTGCAATGTATCAATGCACTGCTTCAAGAACATTGTATACTTTATGAGCAAACTACTTAATTGATTTATTTATTTAATTGCTTTGATTCAAAAAAATTAATTGATATGTAAATATATAAGCAGGGTGTTCACTTTATTGAGGCATTCAATGTCGTTTTTTTCAATACAAATGTAATAAATTGTTTTCATTAAAACTTTAAAATTTGTATGTAAATATATAAGCATTGTGTTCACTTCATTGAGGCACTCAATGTAGTTTTTTTCAATATATATATGATAAATTGTTTTCATTAAAACTTTAAAACTTGTTTTTTATATTTGTGAGTAACTAGAATAAATAATTGTGACTCTTATGATTTTCTATATTTACTTTAAAAAATGCTTATAAAATTTCTACTACATTAATCTTATTTTCCAACCATCTAAAAAACCACAAAATTAATATTTTCCATATACAATTGTAAATCTGAAATTAATCTCATAATCAAATAGAAATTCAGATTTATACACCAAGAACATTTTTAGGTTTCTTGGAGTCTCTTAAGAACCCCATTGAGCTGACAGAAAGTGCGCCATGGTGCCACCATGTTAGCTTTGGATAGCCCCCTTTTAGTGACCTTAGGGTCTTTCTTGAACTTAAGACTTTCATATTAAAACACAAAAATTTGGACAGTAAATGGTAATAAAAATTTAAGCTTGAGCACTATCATATCAAGAAGTGAAGTGTTTACGAGACATTTTTTTTTAAAGATAAAAGGGATTACAATTTCATTTCCATTTCAATTTATACAATTTTATGGCTATTTTTTATTTAAGTATATAGAATTTATATCAAGAAGTTAATAAAATTTTATCATTAATTAAAAAAATTAATTATTAAACATTTATTTAAAATATTTGATTAGAATTAGAGCATTCGTTTGAGTTGTGTAAAATAAAATTATCTTAAATTTTTTACAATTCAAGAACTTTGATTCATGTTTTTTTAAGAGATTATATTATTGGAGAAAGAAATATATAGTGATAAATAGAGTCATTTTGGGCCTAGGAAGTCAATAAAGAGTAGGGTGGACCTAATTTATGCTCAAAAAACTTTGTTTAACAACATTCAACCAAAAATCCATCTACGCACACGGAAGTTGAGCATTTATTGTGACTTATCCCCACTCTCTCCAATGGGTAAAAAACCACGCACAATAAAATACCATGGGTCAAAAAACCTTGGATCATCATATAAATACATTGCTAATGTCTCCCCAAAAACACTTTTAGTCGCACTTTTGAACTTTTCGTCAACTATTAAGTTACATTGCATAACTTTTCATAGTTCATCATTGTTCCCACATTTTTGCCATAGCATTCCCGGGGTGTATGTTGAGCTTGCTCCATACCCACTTGAATCCATTCCTCCTTTTTGACAACCATTAGTGGAGACGATTGGAGAACCAGACCATGGAGCTGGTGGACCCTTTCTTCAAACAGCTATAGTGGCCCATATTATTGAAAGGTATGCTTGTCCTTGTTTTTCATTAGTTAGAAAAAATATATAAAAATCATAAAAATATTGCTGTTGCTATTACTTGTTATTGCAAGTCGAGGTTGAGAAATCCATCGCACCATAAACTCTACCTTATCATCCGATTAATCTAGGGTAGGTGCTTTTGCACGTACTATGGGAGAAATCCTCACTATAGGTGCTTTTATCAAAACTGTAGTATGGATTCTCCCATACTACGTGCAAAAGCACCTACCCTAGTGCTGCCACTGCAATAATTCCCAAAAATATTTTTTGAAGATATTTTTTGGCCCCCTTTTGAAGATCTTTGTTTGCCTTTGTTTTGATTGTCATTTTGATTTTCCTGTCCATCATGAATTTTCAAAAAAAAATCGTTTTCCACCAAGGAAGAAAGTCCAATTTTTGATCTGCATCAACGGACAGTTCCTCAGTTTCAAGCCGCTACAGTGGACTCTTCTTTATCTTCGAGCCACAACATCGGGCCCAGTTATGGTTTGCAACTGACAGAGTAAGGAAGCTTTAGGTTTTTTATGTTGCATATGTATGTTTGGTTTCACTTACATTGATCATATGGATCCTGAGACAAGTCAATTTTGCACGTACTGTTTACTGTCGAAACCATGCCGAAGAAGGGGAGGAAGAAGCTTAAAATCGTTGAAAGTGATTTAGCACTGATATTGTCGAAGTCCCGCCTGCGGTAAAAGCTAAGATAGTATACGAAGACACTAAAGCAATTATAGGGGCAGAGCATGAGCTAAAATGGGGCTAGATCTAGCCTATGATGGCTGAGAGAAAAGTGTCTGAAGCTAGATTGGGGGATCTAGCTCTGTACGAAAATATTTTGAAGTCTAAGTTAACCAAAATAGCCACTAGGCCAGAGGTTTTTCCATGCGCAAATTTCATTGGATGGTTGTTTCCAAAAATAGTCACGGCAGGGATGATAATAAATGATGAAGAGGGAAAGCATGTTACCGGCATTCATTTCAAAAGCATACATTCTACCAGAGGTAGAAATAAGGGTGACAACAGATTGGGTCAAGAGTATGAATTTTGACTATACAACCACAGTAAAGGGGATGATGACTGAGGGAAAGACCTTTAGACATAAGCAATCACGAGAATATGAAACGGCTCATCTTTGAACCCCATTTAGAATAGTAGCATTGATGTTAAGTAGGCTATATGGTATGCCAGATGGAAAAATGTATAATTTCGATTGGATTTCCCTCATGTATTATGTAGCTATGGAGGGAACAATTTTTAACTGGGTAGATATAGCTACTGGAAACTTGTCGAAATGTATCAAAGAAGCCCAGGAGAGTTTAAAGCAGAACAAATCAAAATTATTTATGTCATCCTTCTTGATAGATTGTATACTCTATAAGCACCGGTTTGAGAAGCTAAATCTTGTATGGATAGAGGGGAAGACTCCTATTTGCGTTGCATATCAGATTATGGGAGCCCACAAATATCACAATCATTATCAGTTAATTTGTGAAGAATTCATAAGGCCCCTATATAAGTTAATATTTTTATAAGACTGTCCATGTCTGTCAGAAGGAGCAGTAGAGTTTATAAAAGATTATGGTGACTATTTTTTCACCAAAGAGGGCACTTATCTGAGAATGTATGGAGGCATCAGAGCACATTCACTGTTGCCCAAGTATGCAACAGACTAACTAGTACTAAAGGAATCAGTCATACAAGTATTCCTAGATGGTTTTGGAAACCATTTGTTCTATATTAAGAAAGTTGTTTTCCCACCAGTTCCTTTTACGTGGGAAGTTACAAGTTCAACAAAGTCAAAAGCGCTCCAGATTTCGTCAAAGAGCTGGAAATCTTCCACTTTGGGGAAAAAAGCTTCCACATGAATGATTGACAAGGAAAGGTGGCAACTCACAAAGCTGCGCACAAGGTAAATTTTGAGTATGCAAACTATATAGATAAAGAAGAGCAAGTATTCATAAATTTCTACAGTATGGCAGCCTTGAGCAAGAGGTTAAAATGAAAGGCATTTGGAGCTAAAGGAAGTATCAGTAATAACCCAATGCCAAACGAAAGAGATGAGGAAGCTGCAAAGAAAGCCCAAGAAGAAAGCACTTGCAAGCTTGCAGCAGGAGCAAAAAGGTTGTTGGCAGAAGAAGCACAGAAGGATCAGGCAAAAGTCACTAAACAAAAGAGCATAGAGGTTGTTTTGAAGAAAATGGTAGAGTTGGAGAAAGCCTTGGCTAAAGGAGATTCAAGCTCTGATCAAGGCATGCAGGATACAGGAGGTATTCCAGAAGGGCAAGGCCAGGATAATGAAGAAGTTCAAGGTGGTGGAGGTCCAGAGCAAAGCCCTATGCGGGATAATCCAGAGAACCTGTCAGCCACATCTAGCAGCATCCTTACAGGGGGTCATGTGACCATAGTTGAAATGGGGCTCGTACCTTTTACACCATTAAAGCAATACGATGTGGCATGTTTAGAGGATATTCGTTTTGATCCTAAAACGAAATCTATTACATGGAGTACAGAGAAAGCTTTGAGGGTAGGAACTCAGTCGGCAGTGACCACTGTGATGGAGAGAACAAACATGAAGAATCGGAAGATCACCCAAAGCAATTGGCTTCTATGAGCATTGCCAATGCCTATGCAAATGCTCACAATTTGGACAAGCTTATGGAAAACATTGAGCAATACAAGGGAAAGATGGTCGAAATGAAGGAAGTATTGAGGACAGAAGAAAAGATAGGAAGAGAATCCAAAAAAAAATATGAGGCTACCTTATCAGATTTTGAAAGGCTTCAGCAGAGACATCAAATCTTAGAAGTAGAACGGGACAGTTTGAAATCATCAAATGAAGAGTTGAGTAAGGAGAAAGGAAGTTTGGAAAATAAGGTTGCAGAATTGGAACTGCAGAAGACTATTGCTGAGGGGAAAGCCAAGCATTATGAAACCCAAGTAGCAGCATTAGAGGCCCAAAAGGCTTCATTGGAAGTTTTATTAAAATTAGCAAATGAGCAAAGAACGGATATTGAGTCGTTTACAAAGCATTCCCTCATGCTAAGAACTAAAATTTATCAGATGCAGCTCCAAATAGTGGATGAGATGTTGAAAGTTTGGCAAGTAGAATCGAGGTTGGAGGAGATTGTGAGTACAACTTATTATTTTTTAGACATGACCCAAGATATCCTAGAAATTCTTCAAGGACGTTTGACTTGATTGGAAACAACCAAGGAACCTCCATCTAATGCACCCATCAAAGACTTAGAGAGAGTGAAGTTGGAGTATGAACTAATATAATTCGAGAGTAAAGCTGCGGAAGAATTGTTAAAGGAAGTCCAGAGGTCTAAAGGTGTTTGCACAAAATTCTTTAGAAAGGTGCTCACAACTAACAACCATTGCCAAACATCTGCAAAGAAGAGGTTAGAAGAATTACCTGAGCATGAAGAATATTTAAAACAATTATAGGTTAGATGGTAGGAGGATGAACTGGGTATTCAATTGATCAAAATTTTAGATGAGAAAGTACTGAAAACTGTAATAGCCCAAGCATCAATAATAAATCATCTGTTGGAAGATCAAATTTGATTGATTCCAGCCAAAGTGGCAAATATAAAAGCTCAAGTTGCCAAACATGAGGTCACTATCAGATTGCTAGAACCGTCAGAATTTGAGACCATAGCGAAAGATGCTAATATTTGGAAGAAATTCATAAAGGATGTGGATGGGTCCACTTAACATGTTTGTTTTATTAATACATTTTTTGTAATATTATATTTGCCTAAGTTAGAAATCCCACTAGGAGACAAAGGAATTTTTTGTAACTGATTTGTAAAAGAATCCCAAAGGTCAAGGGAGACCAAGAGACAATTTGAAATTGTATAAATAGAGATCAAGTTGATAGGGACAGGGGACCTTTTTCATGCTATCTTTTTGTAAAAGTTATTGTAAGAAGAACTACTTCCTTTTATAATAAATAAGTCATATTTTCTGTTGGAGAAGGCATTGTGAAGTCTCAAATGCATGCTGTAGATTGGTTGAATGTTGAATTACTTTTGTTTCAGATTTTTCTACAAATTGTGAGATCGTTCTAACTTATGAATTATTTCCTTGTTATGAATGATTTCCTGTTAATTTTGTGAAACTTATGCAGTATATTGAGTAATAAATGTGTTAACTAACAATGAGCTATCTCTTTGTTTATCTTTCTACTTACGCTCATGTATTCTGAATTATGAGCAGCTATCTGTAATATTCTTTATGCATGTTGTATGGTACATTACTCTTCTTAATATAATCTTGCTCCCTAGGGATAGGCTAGATAGAATTAATTAGCAGTAGCATAGTTTTTCTTTGTTTACGATTTAGAAGCGAAAGAGGTAAGACAAGAGGTAAGAACCTGCGCATCACATTGTGAACTCTTCGTTATCTCTATCAATTGCATTTAATTCGGCACTTGCATATCATACATAAAGATAAAATTAAAAAAATACACTTAAACGGTAAACCGGGCCGCAACTAGTAAAACAAGATTTAAACCTTTACTCGACCTACTGTAGCCGAAACATAAACTGGATGGATTCCCCATACCAAAAAATAACGAGCTAATTGGGAATGCTTATTGAGGAGAATCCCTACTGTTGTCATTTGGTACTTTCCAGGACTCAACAGTTTTGGCGCTAGAAGGAGGGCCACCAGTGCATGGTTGGGCGACGAAATTTGTTTTCTTGAGAACATTCCACCGGTCACAGTTTTGAAACCAGTTTCCCTCAAAGACCTAGTCTTGAAGAAAAATTCACAGAGTATCTCTATTCCATTGATAACGAGGTAGTTGATGATTTAAGGAGAATTACAAGGGCGTATGCAAAGAGGATTGGAGGATTACCCATTATTTCTGATTTACCCAGAAGAGAGTTTCATAAGAAGGATCGTCCTTACTGTGAGGATTCGGCGTCAGTAGAAGACTTCAAAGAGCTAGTAGAGACAACCTTGCAAGAAATTGCGCCACCCCTAAATCAGTTGGGACAAGATTCCCCTCATTGCTCACCTTCCTGAACCCCTATTCAGTCTCCACCTCAATCTCCACTTAGAATCATGGCAAATGTGAATGCAAATCAACCTCCCCCACCACCTGATTGGAGGGCTAGATCTCCTCTAAACCTTACCCCTCCATTGCATGCCATGCCCCAGAATTTTGACAAGTCATTGCCCAAGTTTGAACCAAATGAAGTAATTCTTGTGGATAATCATTTGCAAAGTTTTTATCTAGATTTAGAAGGCTTACAAGCAACAAAGCATGAAGATGTAGTATGCAAATTGTTCCCTCATACTCTCAAGGGAATAGCAACCTCATGGTTTTTTTCCTACAGGCAAATTCAATCACAAATTGGAATACCTTTGAGAGATTGATTAGAAACAAATATGGAATCCCGAGAACCCATGCTGCTTTAATGAAAGGGTTGATTTCCCTAAGGAAAGAAAAGAAAGAAGGGGTGCATAAATTCACTCAGGTGTGTTTCCTATAAGAATAACTTTGATGCAGCCACAAAGCCCGTCGAGAACGCCCTAAATGAGTTTTACACCTCATCTCTTAGTCCTAACCTATCCATTCTTGTCAAAAGATCAGTTAAGCCCACCTTAGTGGAGACTTATGAAGAAGTTGAGAAGGTGGAAGCCGAAATGGAGAGTATAGACCAATATCTTGTACAATCAGAAGAAAAAACTTTTGGGAACAGGAAGCCTTTGTTGTTAACTAAGCCTAAAGATGACCGGTCACAAGAATTAGATGGTGTGGTCAAAATGGTGTAGAAACTTTCAAATAAAATAATTCACATGGAAAAAGAGAAGGAGGCCAAGAAGAAGTTCAAACCTTATTATAAAAAGAGAGATGATAATGGTACATCCAAACCTCCCTCTCATAGTCCCTCGGCTATGAATTTAACAGAAGTGGGAATGGACAACTTTTGTACATTCCATCAGCAACCTCACTCTGAAAAAATTTCCCACAGTGGATAAATTCTATGACTTTAGTGATGAACCAGTTCCAAGATTCCAAGTTAACAAAAATCGTGGATGAAAAAGAGAATGGTCATGAACCAACAGAGACCCAAGAAGAAGACACTTTGGTTTTATGGGATTGTGTTTCCATGTTTAATCTAGAGGATGAAGATCTCACTGAGGAAGAAGAAATACCAAAAATGAATGTTACAACAAGGAGCCAGAGCTCATTGAAAGAAGATAACATGATACTGCCCAAGATAAAGAAACTTCAGGAGAACATGAAAAAAATAAACAATAATACTCAAACTGTTAATATACCAGAGTTTGTCATCTCAAGCCAGAGTCCCAAGACAGTCAATATGCATGAGAAGTCTACAGAAAACAAAGTTGAGAATGTCAAGAAGAATTCCTCTGAACATGAAATGGGATATGACATTGTAGAAGATATTAAAGAGACTAAAGAAAATATCTCTTTGTTTGAAATGTGTAATCTACCCCAACGAAAGGAAAAGCTATTGAAGGAACTTGACACATTTATGAAGGAACCTCAGAAAGATAACCAAGCTGATGAAGAGATTGGTGAAGCAAGTTTAGGGGGAAACTCTAAATATATAACTCCAGCATTCCTACTTACTTCTGAAATTTTCAATTACAACATGCATAATTGTTTGGTGGAATCTGGAGCATCAGTAAATGTCATGCCACTTTCAGTTTGCAAGCAAATAAATGCTCAACCCAAGCCAACTACAGGTCAAGTTGTCCAATTATATAGGACTCCAGTGAAAGTGGTATGAGAAATGGAAGATGTCTTGATACATTTGTCAGCAAATGAGAGGGTCTGCAAGTATATAGACATTGTTGTAGCAGATATCCCGGACGCATATGATTTGGTTTTGAGCCAGGATTGGTCATCAAAATTGGAGGGATATTTTGCCTCATATTGGTCACATGTTTGGTTACCTTATAAAGGTTTCCATAATCAAATAAAGGTATTGAGGGAACCTCAGATGAAACACAACGTAACACAGTTGGAAGGAAAGAATGAACCAATTAATTCTGTTTTGGGAAAATATTTTCTTGAGCTTGAACCAGGAAATTATAAAGCTGAAGAAGCCAGTAACACATCAGATATCTATCCCGATCTCCTTAAGTTTTCACGGGCTGATAAGATTGATTGTAATATAGTAGAGTTAGTCTCAGATGTAGGTGGTAGTTGAAGTTTAGTAGGAGTCGAAAATTTTTGGATTCTTTATTTTGACGGTTCCAAAACCATGGAAGGGTCAAGAGCTGGCTGTGTGCTGATGGATCCAGAAAAAATATATATATATTGTCTTTCCTGTAGACTAGAATTTCAGAGTACAAATAATACAGATGAGTACGAATCATTAGTCCAAGGACTAAAAAAGGCAATGGAATTAAAAGTAAAAAATATAAAAGTGTACGGAGATTCTGAAATCATTGTGAAACAAGTTCGAAAGAATATTCATTGCATATCACCACATTTGAAGGCTTATCAAAATGAAGTATGGGATTTATTAACAAATTTTGATGCATTCAATATCTCTTCAATTCCTAGAGTAAAAAATGCAACAACTGATTTGTTAGCTACTTCAGCTGCAAGGCTAGTACCTATGAATAACAGATGTTCAATTGAATTACTTTTCAGGCCTTCCATTCCAGACAATATCACCAATCTGAGGGTGTTTGATGATGATCAACAAATCTTGGAATGTCTAATGAATGATGATACATTCAAAGAAGCCATAATAGATGATGAAGAGCATCAAGCAAACCTCCAGAATGGAAATTTCATTCCTAAAGGAGTCAGAAATTTGGAACATATGTTTGATCTAGGCAACAAGTTTAGAAAACCGGCAAATGTCAAGACACACAATTCATCTTTGCAATTCAAGCTGATAAATCTAGGGTCAGAGGTTGAATCCAAATATGTGCATTTGGGGAAGTGTTGTTCACCAGGGGAGAGGAGAAAATTCGTCAATTTGTTCAGACAATAAAAAGATGTATTCACTTGGACATACGAAGACCTCAAAACATATGACACCAAAATTATACAGCATGTTATTTCGATCAAAGTTGGATTCAAACCTTATCAGCAGCCTCTGAGAAAGATGCACCCCAAACTAGAGCCTCTAATTCAAAAGTGAGGTGAACAAGCTTCTGGATGCTAAGATCATATTCAAGGTTAGACATTCAGAATGGATTTCAAATTTGGTGCTAGTACGAAAGAAGTCTGGAGAGATAATACTTTGTGTTGATTTCAGGAATTTAAACCGTGCATATGATAAAGACAATTACCCTGTCCCACCCATGGAACAGATATTACAAATGGTCTTAGGTTTTGAGCTGTTTTCTCTGTTAGATGGATTATGAGGCTATAACCAAGTGCTAGTAGTAGAGGAAGACAGACTCAAGACCACCTTCAGAAGCAAGTGGGGGACTTTTGCATATAGAAGAATGCTCTTTGGACTCATTAACGCTGGAGAAACTTTCCAAAGGGATATGGATATAACTTTCCGTAGTCTAATTGGCTGGAGTGTTGTAGTCTATTTCGATGATGTCACGATATTTTCTAAGAAGAGGGAAGGACAAGCTTTTCATTTGAAATAGATTTTTTAATGTTGTAGAAAATATGGCATTTCTTTAAATCCTAAGAAATGTGTGTTCGTTGTTACAGAAGGAAAGTTATTGGGTCATGTTATTTCGAAAAAAGGGATCTCAATAGACCCAGAGAGAATTAAAGAAATAGAACAGATCCCTTTACCCCATAATAAAAAGGGTATGCAGTATTTTATGGGGACAATCAATTTTGTGCGAAGGTTTGTGCCAGACTTTGCTCAAATAATCCTTTGCAACAAATGGTCAATCAAAGTGTTCAATTCAAGTGGACTGATTCAGAGAAGGATGCATTTAACAAGATCAAGACATCAATAGCTCATGCACCCTCACTTTGAAAAGGATTTCATCTTGTACACTTTTGCTTTTGACGATTCATTAGCAGTAGTGCTTACACAAAAAGAAGAAGGGGGAGAGGAGTACCCCATATCGTTTATGAGCACTGGTCTGTAAAGGGCTGAAATGAATTATCCCATGGTTGATAAGCAAGCTTATGCAGTTTTTAAGGCGGTGAAGCAATTCAAACTGTATATACTAAAGAATCGTACCAAAGTGATAGTTCCGCACCTGACAGTCCGATCTCTTTTTGTACAGAAAGAGTTAGGAGAAAGAATAGGTAACTAGGTAACAACCTTACAAGAGTATGACCTAGAATTCAAACTTAGCAACCATAGTCAAAGGACAAGGGCTCTGCAAATTGATGGTTGAGAGTCAAGACAATGAAGATAACAATTGGGATAATGAAGTTGAATTACACATGGTGGGTGTATGTCGTTTATTCACAGCTCCAGAATCCTAGTATAGAGACATAGTTCACTATCTTCAAGAGGGATACTTTCCTGAACATTAAAATCCCAAGAAAAGGAGAGCATTATGCTTAAAATCAGCCTTATATCAGATTATTGATGGAGTGTTGTTTAGGAAAAGCTATGATGGAGTTCTTCTCATATGCTTGGAACGCGAAGATGCAACTAAGGTTGTGGTAGAACTACATGATAGACTTGCTGGAGGTCATTTCTCAGGAGATACAACAACACACAATATTTTAAGAGCCGGGTATTACTGGCTGACTTTATTTAAAGATGCTCATGCTCATGTTAGGAAATGTGATACTTGTCAAAGGAGCAGTGGAAGACAAGCAAATGCAGAAGGACCATTAAAGCCACTTATTATTTAAGAACCATTCGAGCAATGGGGGATTGACATTATTAGAGAGATCAATCCAAATTCTTCATTGCAGGACAAGTACATCCTGATAGCAACAGACTACTTCACCAGATGGGTAGAATCCATCTCGTTACGAAAAGTAAATGAAGATGTAGTTATGGATTTCTTGCAAGACCATATTATGACCAGGTTTGGGGTTCCAATTTCCCTGGTTTTTTTATAATGCTCCATATTTTTCATTTATTAAATTGACTGCATTTGCAAATGAGAAAAAAATTAAGCTACATTATTCTGCTAACTACTATCCACAAGGTAATGGTCTAGTAGAATCTACAAATAAAAACCTCATTAGGATTTTGAAGAAAACAGTCATAGAAAATCAAAGGAGGTTGCACCTAGATTTGCCTAATGCACTCTGGGCTGATAGAGTCACACTCAAGAACTCTTTAGGTGTGTCACCCTATACTCTACTCTACGGGAAAGAGGCTATCATGCCTCCCAATATTCTGTTGCCATCCTCTCAACCAGCCCAAGCTTCTAAAGGAACTGGCAATGAAGTTCTACAAATCCAAATCAATAATCTGCTAAAGTTAGAGGATTCTAGATCCAAATGGAGAGAAAGGTTTAAGCATCAACATGAAATGGTGAAGAAATGGTTTGATAAGCACAAAGCCAGAAAGAAGGAATTTGAAGTAGGTGATTTGGTTCTTAAATGGGATCACTCGCATGATGAGAAGGGAAAGCACACTAAATTTCAGCAATTATGGATAGGCACTTTTCAGATTGCAGAGAAGTTAGGCCCCTCAACCTATAAATTGCAACATTTACAGGGGTGGGAAGAGGACTTGCCAGTCAATGGTTTAGTTCTCAAACCATATTTTTCTTAATACTTTTTGAGTTTTCTTTGTACATAAATAAAACTTTTGACTGTTTTTCAGTTTTGTTTTTTTCTTAAATTAGTTCTACTTGTTTTACATTTTTATTTGCTTGATTTTATGTTCTAAATAAGCCAGCACAACTTCTAGTTTTGGAGTTCATCGGATTTCTGGGTAAACTAAAAATATTTTGACCAAAAAACTGCTTGCTTTTTGTACATACATGATGCTTAAGGATCCTTTAAGATTAGAAGATTATTTGAATAGATTATGAACACATTGAAGTCCTATTTAATCACTGTAAAATAACTAAGGTCAGAAAAGTCCAGAATACTATTTTGAGGCTCCATTCATTTCACACTAAAGTCTGTCCTAGGAAGCTAATAGCAAAAGACCCATGGAGAGGAAGCAGAGTGAGCAGTTGTATGGTATTTAAATGATCCCATGCCACAAATGAAATCCAAAAGGCTATAAGAGTCAAGTCTCTGAGAAAGAAAGCATACATCAAAAGGACATACTGAATAAAATCAGTTTGGATAAGATTGCTCGAAGGTTCTTCTCCGTCCGTGAGCTGAAAGCAAAATATCTCTCACACAAAAGGACAATATGGATAGAAGAACCTAAAGCAAATTCCAAAAAGAAAGCAATCTAGGAGGACTCAACAAGATAGAAGTCCAAAAGCATCAAAAGAATGCGAAATGACATGGGAATGAGTAACAAACAAATATATATGTTCACAATCTGTTACAATCCTATGGTGTCTAAGTTGGAAGCTATCCGAAGGAAGAGGTAAAATAAACTTCATATTTTGGCCTCAGAAGAGTTCTTGAGACTTGGAAATCCTGGTTCTCTTATCCCATTAGACCATAATCAATGTTAAAGGTTCATAAATCTTGTATTCTAGAAAATCTAGGCATCTTGAAGGAATCTAATAAAATGGTCTAATAGGATACTTTAAAGCAGTTGCTACTTCAAAAGTCAAGTTTTCAGAGATCTGTGTCCACCAGTTAGTCGCCAATTGTTGCCGCTACAACAATTCCCAAAAATATTTTTTGAAGATATTTTTTGGCCCCCCTTTGAAGATCTTAGTTTGCCTTTGTTTTGATTTCCATTTTGATTTTCTTGTCCACCATGAATTTTCAAAAAAATTTTGTTTTCCACCAAGGAAGAAAGTCCAATTTTGATCCGCAGTAGCGGATGGTTCCTCAGTTTCGAGCCGCTACAACAGACTCTTCTTTTTATTTGAGTAGCAACATCGGGCCCAATTATGGTTTGTGAGCCGCTACAACGATTTGTTGTTTTCTTTCTTTCCCGTAGCAGATGAATTGTCGTGTGCAAGCCACTATAGCAGACCATTTTTTTGTTTTAAACCGTCGTTTTAAAGCTTCCGCTACAGTGAAAATCATTGAGAGTAGCATTCGCTATGGAGGGGGGAGGGGCGGGGGGGGTTGTTTCGCCCTTTGAATTAAGTCCTCGGGAGCGGCTATGGCGGACATTTCCCTTAGTGTGAGCCGCTATGGCAAGCCATTTTTAAATTTCGAATCGCTATGACGAGTATGCTCCTTTTTTCACCACTGCTGAAACGAAAGGATTTTCATGTATGGGCCGCTATGGCAGGTACAATTCTATTTTGTGAGTCATCGTCCATTTACAATTGCTACGGCGGAAATATTTGTAAGTCACACCCGTCATGGCGGTGGACTTCGCGGTTCATTTTTATTTGACATCCGGGAGTTTCTTCCTATTTTACCCGCTATGGTGGGGTGTTCTGCATTTTTTGTTGCGGAGTTATTGTCCGATATGTTGTCGCAAAAGTGTCCTGTGTTTTGAGCCGCTATTATGGATGCATTGTTGTTTTCTCTCCGATGTGATTTTTATTGCTAAGCTGTAAGGAGATTGCAGGGGAATTATGAAGTGTGAGCCGCCGTTGTGGATGAAGTTGGACGTTTGAGCCGCCGTGTCGGGGAGTTTTCCATGATGACTTAAGTTCTCCAACTCGCGGTTGTTTGAAGCCATGGGTGTTTGGGGTTCGCACATGTAAGTTTTAATTGGAAATTAAAAGCCCAAAAATCCTATTTATTTTCCCAAATCGAAGTCTTTTTACATTTTGTTTATACGGAGTCGGTTGGAATCTAGAGAAAGCTTTTCATTGAAGCTTATTGCACGGTTTTTTCTATGGAGCTCACGTGGCTCGTGGTTGTTAGTCATTCTCAGCTGTGTGGTGTTCTTTTTGACCGAACAGGTAGGTTTCTCATCCCTTTTCCAGTAAATGATTTGTTAAAACTTGCAAACTATCCTTCGTCATTGGTGGGTTAGGTTTTAGCCCGGTTTATAAGGGGTTTTTCGAGCCCATTTTTTCCCTTTAGGTTTGGTCGTTTTCATGTTAGGTTGGCCCTGGTGGTAACCCGTATGCTTATACAGAAGTGTTTTCTACCCAGTCAGCTTGGTTAACGATAGGTGTTTAGAGAACCAGTTTTGTCGCCGGCCATGAAGTTTGCCAATACACCTCCCATAGGCATTGGTAAGGGTCGTGTTTTCCATGGTTCGCACAGAAGCACCGAATGGTTAGTTTGTATGTTTTGCCAGTGGGAAATTGGGCCTGGTTATGCCCTGAGATACCACCGCCACAATCCAAGGTTTTTTGTACCTATGAGAAAGTTAGGGCTGTTTTGAGGGTTTCAATTTTTTAAAATAGAGCTTGGAGTTTTTAACAGTGGTTGCCCGTATTTCAGTAGGGTTTTTCTAACCCTAACCCTGAGCCGTGTTTCGTATTGTTGTTTCTAATGAAAGGAACTGACAGGGTAAGGAAGCTTTAGGTTTTTTATGCTGCATACATATGTTTGGTTTCGCTTACATTGATTATATGGGTGCTAATACAAGTCTGTTTTGTAGGTACTGTTTACTGTCGAAACCATGCTGAAGAAGGGGAGGAAGAAGCTTAAAATCACTGAAAGCGATTTTGACACAGATATTGTCGAAGTCCCTCTAGAGGTAAAATCCGAGATAGTATACGAAGACACTAAAGAAATTATAGGGGCAGAGCATGAACTAAAATGGGGCTAGATCTATCCTATGATGGCTGAGAGAAAAGTGTCAAAAGCTGGATTGGGGGATCTAGCTCTATACGAGAATATTTTGAAGTCTAGGTTAACTAAAACAGCCACTAGGCCAGAGGCTTTTCCATGTGCAAAGGTCATTGGATGGTTGTTGCCGAAAATAGACACAGTGGGGATGATAATAAATGATGAAGAGGGAAATCCTGTTGCATCATTCGCACCAGCAGTCATTTCAAAAGCATACACTCTACCATAGACAGAAATGAGGGTGACAATAGATTGCGTCAAGAGTCTGAAGTTTGACTATACAACCACAGTAAAGGGGATGATGACTGAGGGAAAGACCTTCAGACATAAGCAATCAGGAGAATATGAAACAGATCATCTTCGAACCCCATTCAGAATAGTAGCATTAATGTTAAGTGGGTTGTACGGTAGCCCTGATCGAAAAATGTATAATTTTGGTTGGATTCCTCTCATGCATTATGTAGCTATGGAGGGAACAATTTTTAACTAAGCAGAACTTGTCCAAGTGTATCAAGGCAGCGCAGGAGGGTTTGAAGCAGAACAAATCAGAATTCTTTATTTCATCCTTCTTGATCGATTGTGTACTCTATAAGCATCGGTTTGAGAAGCTAAATTGTGTATGGATAGAGTGGAAGGATCCTATTTACGTTGCATACCAGATTATGGGAGCCCACAAATATCACAATCATTAACAGTTAATTTGTGAAGAATTCATAAGGCCCCTATATAAGTTAATCTTTTTAGAAGACTGTCCATGTCTGTTAGAAGGAGCAGTAGACCTATAAAGGAATATGGTGACTATTTTTTCACCAAAGAGGGCACTTATCTGAGAATGTATGGAGGCATCAGAGCACCCTCACTACTTCCCAATTATGCAACTGACTACATAATACTAGAGGAAGCAGTCAGACAAGTATTCCTAGATGGTTTTGGAAACCATTTGTTCGATATTAAGAAAACTGTTTTCCCACCAGTACATTTTTACATGGGTAGTTACAAGTTCAACAAAGTCAAAAGCGTTTTGGATTTCGTCAAAGAGCTGAAATATTCCACAGGAATGATTCACAAGGAAAGGTGGCAGCTCACAAGGATGCTCACAAGGTAAATTTTGAGTATGTAAACTATATAGATAAAGAAGAGCAAGTATTCAGAAATGTCTACTGTATGGAAGCCTTCAGCAAGAGGTTAAAAGGAAAGACATTTGGAGCTAAAGGAAGTAGCAACAATAACCCAAAGCCAAACGAAGGAGATGAGGAAGCTGTAAAGGAAGCATAAGAGGAAAGCACTCATAGGCTTGCAGCAGAAGCAAAAAGGTTGTTGGTAGAAGAAGCACAGAAGGATCAGGTAGAAGCTGCTAAACAAAAGAGCACAGAGGTTGTTTTGAAGAAAATGGCAGAGTTGGAGAAAGCTGTGGCTAAAGGAGATTCAATCTCTGATCAAGGCATGAAGGATATAGGAGGGATTCCAAAAGGGAAAGGCCAGGATAATGAATAAGTTCAAGGTGGTAGAGGTCCAAAGCAGAGCCCTGTGCGGGATAATCCAGAGAACCTGTTAGCCACATCTAGCAGCATCCTTACAAGGGGTCATGTTCCCATAGTTGAAATGGGATCGTACCTTTTACACCATCAAAGCAATACAATGTGGCATGTTTAGAGCATATTCGTTTTGATCCTAAAACGAAATCTATTACATGGAGGACAGAGAAAACTTTGAGGGTAGGAACTTAGCCAGCGGTGACCATAGTGACGGAGAGAACAATCATGAAGAATGTAGAAGAGCACCTGAAGAAATTGGCTTCTATGGGCATTGCAAATGCCTATGAAAATGCTCACAATGTGGAAAGGCTTATGGAAAACATTGAACAATACAAGGGAAAGGTGGTCGAAATGAAGGAAGTATTGAGGAAAGAAGAAAAGGTAAGGAGAGAATCCAAAAGAAAATATGAGGCTACCTTATCATATTTTGAAAGACTTCAGCAGAGACATCAAATCTTAGAATGGGACAGTTTGGAATCATCAAATGAAGAGTTCAGTAAGGAGAAAGGAAGTTTGGAAAATAAGGTTGCAGAATTGGAACTACAGAAGACTACTGCTGAGGGGAAAGCCAAGCATTATGAAACCCAAGTAGCAGCATTTGAGGCCCAGAAGGCTTCATTAGAAGTTTTATTAAAAGTAGCAAATGAGCAAAGAACGGATATTGAGCCGTTGAAAAAGCATGCCCTCATGATCAGAAGTAAAATTTATCAGATGCAGCTGCAAATAGCAGATGAGATGTTGAAAGTTTGGCTAATAGAAGCGAGGTTGGGGGAGATTGTGAGTACAGCTTCTTATTTTTTAGACAGGACCCAGGATATCCTAGAAATTCTTCAAAGACGTTTGACTTGGTTGGAAACAACCAAAGAACCTCCAGGTAATGCACCTATCAAAGACTTAGAGAGAGTGAAGCTGGAGTATGAACTAATAGAATTCGGGAGTAAAGCTGCGAAAGAATTGGTAAAGGAATTCCAGAGGACTAAAGGTGTTTGCACAGAATTCTGTAGAAAGGTGCTCACAACTTACAACCATTGCTAAACATCTGCAAAGAAGAGGTTAGAAGAATTACTTGAGCATGAAGAATATTTAAAACAATTGCAAGTCAGATGGCAGGAGGATGAATTGGCTATTCAACCAATCAAAAGTTTAAATGAGAAAGTACTAAAAACTATAATAGCCTAAGCAACAGTGAGCAATCATCTATTGGAAGATCAAATTTGATTGATTCCAGCCAGAGTGACAAATATAAAAGCCAAAGTTGCTAAACATGAGGTCACTATTAGATTCCTAGAACCGTCAGAATTTGAGACCATAGCGAAAGATGCTAATATTTGGAAGAAATTCATAAATGATGTGGTTGGGTCCACTTAGCATGTTTTTTTTATTAATACATTTTTTGTAATATTATATTTTCCTAAGTTAGCGAGCCCACTAGGAGACAAAGGCCTTTTTTGTAACTGATTTGTAAAAGAATCCCAAAGGGCAAGGGAGACCAAGAGACATTTGAAATTGTATAAATAGAGATCAAGTCAATGGGGAAAGGGGACCTTTTTCATGCTATCTTTTTCTAAAAGTTATTGTAAGAAGAACAGATTCCTTTTATAATAAAGAAGTCATTTTTTTGCTGGAGAAGGCATTGTTAGGTCTCAAATGCATGCTGTAGATTGGTTGAATGTTGAATTACTTCTGTTTCAACTTTTTCTACAAACTGTGAGATCTTTCTAACTTATGAATTATTTCCTTGTTATGAATGATTTCCTATTAATTTTGTGAAACTTATGCAGTATATTTAGTAATGAATGTGTAAACTAAGAATGAGCTATCTCTTTGTTTATCTTTCTACTTTCGCTCATGTATTTTGAATTATGAGCAGCTATCTGTAATATTCTTTATGCATGTTGTATGGTACATTACTCATCTTAATATAATCTTGCTCCCTAGGGATAGGTTAGATAGAATTAATTAGCAGTAGCATTGTTGTTCTTTGTTTACGATTTAGAAGCGAAAGAGGTAAGACGAGAGGTAAGAACCAGTGGATCACATTGTGAACTCTTCGTTATCTCTATCGATTGCATTTAATTAGGCACTTGCATATCATACATAAAGATAAAATTAAAAAAATACACTTAAACGATAGACCGGGCTGCAATTGGTAAAACAAGATTTAAACCTTTACTTGACCTACGGTAGCCAGACCGTAAACTGGACGGATTCCCCATACCAAACAATAACGAGCTAATTAGGAACGCTTATTGGGGAGAATCCCTACTGTTGTCACCTAGGACTTTCCAGGCCTCAACACGTATATCAACCAGATCATTGGGTAGAGTTCATGGTGCAAAGGATCTCTCAACTTCAAATTATAACAACAACAATATTTTTTTATTTTTTATATCTATGTTTTTCTAACTAATAAAAACAAGGACAATCATACCTTTCAGTAATGTGGGCCACTGTAGCCATTTCAGGAAATGGTCCACCGACTCCACGGTTTGGTTCTCCAGTCGCCTCCAATAATGGTTGTCAAAAAGGGGGAATGGATTCAAATGGGTATGGAGCAAGCTCAACATACACGGTGGGAATGATATGGAAAAAATGTGGGAACAATGGAGAAAGGTGAAAAGTTATCTAATGTAATGAATAGTTGATGAGAAGTTTAAAAGTGTGACTAAAAATGTTTTTGGGGAGACCTTCACAATATATTTATAGGATGATCCAAGGTTTTTTTTACCCATGGTATTTTATTGTGCATGGTATTTGTCCATGGTTTTTTACCCATTCTCATTTTAGGGTTTTTTAACCTTTTTGGAGAGAGTGGGGATAAGTCACAATAAATGCTCAACTTCCCCATATTTATGTGGGAAGGAATAATAATGTTTGGACCATTTTTGGAGGAATTTAATTGTGAAGGTCAAAATGAAGGGAATAATGGTGGGATTATGAGGTATAATTATGGTTTGGACCATGGAGAGTTAGGTGAACATTTTTTTGGTGTTAACAACATAAGACAAACAACATACATTTTGTGAAGACTTCTAACTGACATAAAAGTCACGTTGTTGCTCTTTAGGAAGACTGCTTACATGCTTTGGAGCTGGAGGAATGATGATGGGTAGGTCGAGTGAGTGGGCCTCCATGCCTGGGTGACATGATCATATGTCCAATAGAGTTTATTGCATGTGTGCTAGTTGCTCCATGCAAAATTGTAGGTCCGTCATATCCCTTCTCATATCGAAAATCAGTTGGGTGTATTCCTCTGTTAGACATTGGCAACCAGTTCCCTCACATTGAGGACATACCTAGGCCTAGGGAGGGTCCTTGGCTTCTCAAAGCCAATATGAATAGAATAATTGAAATGGTTACCTTCCTGCCAATCGACAAAAGCGACTAATTTTGAAGGGTCGAAGTGATGGGGTGTATCCGCCTCTTCCTAGACAGCTTGACAACTCCATGGAATTTGAACTCTTCCAGTGGCAAAGTGTTTTCAGGCAGCTTCATCTCTATTTGCATATTTGGATGTTCAATTTGCATCCTTGCCCCTTCATTATGTTGTTGTAGCTGCACCTCATTTCCTATTTCCATCCACTCTTCAGTGGACGAAGTCTTTTCTTTCAAAGTATCCAATACTTCATTATTTCTCTGTTGAGTCTCCTAACTTGCAGATTGAGATTCAGAAGAACTCTCCTCTTCTTTGTGGTTGGCTCTCCCTCTTTTGAGAGCCCATACCCCATGACGAGGTCTCCCCCTTCCCTTGTAGCACGAAATTCCTAGAATGTGACTGCACTCGAACTGTAATAGAGGAGGCCAAATAAGTGCACCAATCTTCCAATTGAACCAGATATAACTCCTACATTTCTTCGAGAATGCCATAAATGAGAACAAACCCTCAATTTCATGCCCTCTTGGCATCATGATGAAGTTTTAAACACCATGATTTTGAAATTGAATAAATAATCCATTCAATCCTTGCTCGAAATCTTTCCCACACTGAAGGTACCATTAATCAACTTGTTGAACTAGATGGCACCTGATTTAGAGAGCTCAAAAATCTAAGCTTAAAAACTAAACTTAAGATAGATCTATGCTGATTTTAATTTTATATTTGTAATAACATTATATAAAGGTAAGTAACCTTACGCTATGTTATTAGAGTGGCAATCCTCCAAGTCAATTATTAGTGTAAAACACTATTTGTAAAGTTAGACTCCAGCATCATTATGGGTGGAGAAAAAGAGAAGATTCGTAGGCATATCTGCCATTCAAATAAAAATTCGAGGGCAGGTTGCCAGTCACATTCCAAGCCTGCCACCAACTTTTTCGCACCAATGGATTTGCTTCACAGTGTCAAGGCACGTTCAACAAAATAAAGCCACTGGCCAGCCCTACTGTATGTGTTGGTCAAAAAGTTAATCCAACAATCAACACCCAACCCCAGCTTATCTTATTCCGGGCGATCAAACTCAATGTGCACCATTCATTTTCCACCCACGACAGGCGCTGTGAGATCTTTATCTATTTATGGGAACACATAAATATAGAACTCATGGCTTAAGGAAGTGAAACTCTGCTGCTGCTTGTGTGGTTTGTGGTCATGGCATCCACCATGGCTGCAACCACTGTAACAGCTGAAACCATTAGTCACTCTGAGAAGCCATATCCAAATCATTAAGAAGATCACTCATATTTTTTAACTTGATTTTGTTTTGAATGAACGCCAGTGGGCTGAGAAAATCAGAGACATGAAGAATCTTTAGTCCTTCGCAAAGATCACTAAATCTGATTCAACTGGATTGATTTCCGAATCTACTGCTGAGAACTCGGAGAACGCATGTCTGTGGAATGGTATTTGGTGGTTGCCATAATCTTTTCCCAAATCGGATTGGAAGGTACCCTTTCCCCATCTCTTGGAAACCTCTAGGTATTGTTGCAATCTGAATCTTTCTTATAAATTATACTTGACAATGAAAGAATTCCATCAGAGTTTAGGTTGCTTAAAGCACTCCTGGAAATACATGACCTCAGTTTTAGTCCGCTGTAGGGTTTTATTGCAAAAGCATTGTCTAATTCAACTCACCTTAAATGTATGAAACTTTAATTTATAGTAGCTTGAGAGGATCCATACTTTGTTTTGGTGGAAGTGCTCCAACTTCTTTGAGTTATTGAGCCCGTCTGTATTCTCTCAGACCCATGTTTCTGCGCTGGATTCACTTAGAGCAATCTCATCTTTAGCTTTACATCTGCAATTTTGGGATAGTGGTTGTGGATTCATCCAAATGGATCACCTCTGCTCTGATATCATGTAAGGTTTTCTGTTACATCAAAACCTGTAGATGTTGATAAACATTTGAAACCCAGCACAAGGCCATATCACCAGGAAATTCCCAAAAGTGTAACTGTTATACCATGCGGTTGAACTGCCATTGCCAATTTGAGTCAGTTGGCCCTTCCTAAACCTGGGTAGAACTTAGAAGTAGACTCACTCGCAAGATATATGCAGCCATGCTAAGTTGATCTTGAGAAATCTATGTGCAAATATTCTCTCTGACAGAATAGCCGAAGCCATCACCTATTTGAGGAGGATTGAGAAAAGATTTTCAGCCGATGCCATCTTTATCTAGACACTAACAATATCTCAGGTACAATTCCCAAATCCATAGCAATATTTCTGGCAATATGGCCGAAAATATTAGTGGTTTGCTTACTTACTTTCACTTGAAGATCCAGCAGTGACAGCGTGGAGGGATTCTTTCCTTGAAACAAGCTGAATGGAGTAATTCCTCTATGTCTATGCAACTTGAAGTCTATGATGGTTGTCAAGCAGAATACTGTCAACTTTAAACAGAAGCACTTA
>LPNX011119372.1:0-55899 GCA_001517045.1 Pseudotsuga menziesii | reverse complement strand
AATCATTCCAAAAAATTGAAATTATTTCCAAAATAACCAAATATTTACATAATATAAGATCATCAAACTCATGAGAAAACACTGACATCAAATCCCCAGCAGAAAGTTTGAAACCGATTTTTGGTACTTGTTTCTTCACACCAAAATTGATGAGAATAGATACAAGTGGTACTGAAAGATATTAAACCCTATAAAAAATTAATATCATATCAGATCCAAATAATATCATATCAGATCCAATAAATTCCATATCATATCAAGGAGTGTGCTCCACCGAGCTGCTAGATGCACAATTTTCTACTTCTTCAAAACCTTTGAAAGAGATTTTTGATACTTGTTTCTTCACACCAAGATTGATGAGAACAACTACAAGCAGTACTGAAATATATTGAACCATAGAAACAAATAATATCATATCAGATCCAAATAATATCATATCAAATCCAATAAATTCCATATCAGATCCAAGAGTGTGCTCCACCAAGATTGTAGATGCACAATTTTCCCCTTGTTCAAAACCCTGAGTATTGGTGCATGCAATCATGTAGGAATTTGTTGGAAGCTCTAGATCAATGAGAGTGAATGGATCAATACTAAAATATATTATTATTTCCAAAATATCCAAAGAATTACTTATATGCACACCAACAACATCATTAGAGACAGATAAATCAAACTCCTCATCGTTTCCTTGAGAAATCGACGGTAAACTATGCACATAATTTGTAGTAGAAGAATCACTGGAGAATTTTTGAATAGAATGGAAGGAGATATTTTATTTAATAACAGAGATTTGAATGTCTTCTTGTGTATCAGACATATGAAGAGATGAGATATCAGAGATCTCATACACTTCTGGAGCAACAGGAGAATGACTCACTCCAAGGAGACTTTCTTCAATTCGAATTGACTGTGAGAAAGATTTTGCTTCTTTTTCATCTTGAACAACTTTATCAAAGATATTAGAGGCCAATAATTTTGGGTAAAGAAATCTTTTGGTTCTGAATGTTCACTCCAAATTGCTATAAATATCCTCATTGTGCTTCCCAAGGTTCTATCCATGTTTGTCCAGAGATATTTTGGGTATTCTGCAACATCAAAAAGGTAGTGCACACTTGGATAAAATTCCACACATATTGTTCCATAATATCTATCATTCTCATTTATCTATTCATTATCATATTCATAAGACTCTTTACCAAGTCCAGCAGATACCTTGTAGAGACCTTGTCTCTTCAGAGATGCAATCATATTCAACTTCCATTCTGAATATCTTGTTGATGGAGTAAGAAGAGGAACTGATAATATCAAATCCATATGATGTTGAACTAGCAAATATTATCACAAAACTAAAAATAATCAAACTGTTAGAATCATGCTTTTCCTCTCGAGGGAGAAACATGCATGAAACCTTGGTCGAGAAAGCTTTGATACCATATTAGTATTTAAATTCCATTTATATCTCCAAGTAGATAATTGTAATAATGTTTGCATCAAAAGAATGGAGAATGAATATACAAACCAAAAAAACAAACCACACAGGAAACAAACAAGTATTTCTCAAGAATTTATAGTATCATCGACAATAATAAATCAGGTGTTACAATAGTTTAGATAGGAAAAGAATTCAAATAAATTAGGGATGATTTGAATCTATCCACATGGATATGATTGTATCTAACTGAATCTCTAACTCATGGTCTCCCAATCAATATCGGAGTCCAACAAATGAACTCCCTTATGTCCATCAACTGAAACAATCAGTGAAAACTAGTTAACTCAGTGCAATTGAGTGTGGTAGGTAGGAATTCGGAAAAGCGCTCCTCCCCATGCATCCATGCATTAGCCAGGAATTGCTAGCTCTAGCTAACTAATTGTGAACTAAATAAAAGTAACTGGGGGATAACAAAGACTAACTAGTTCCAACTCCACCTAACTGATGGAGGTTTGTGTTGGGACTCCTAGTTGCTCCTAAAATGTAGGGATTGGTCTAGGAGGTGGCCAAACTGATCCATTCACATGCAATAAGTGGTAGTTAACCTCTAGCAGTGTTTCCCACACTCTAGTAACTGATCTAGGTGGCTCCATTAGGCCAAGAGGACCCAATGGTATTGGTGGACCCAAATAATGAATAAAGGTTCCTAAGTTAGGAAAATATAATCTAATAGATAGAATGGTCAAGGGAGGATTAAAAATACTAACATATACAATTTTATGTAACCTATTATTGTAAAACTTATATTCCCTTTTGGTGGATGAGTATCCTAGAAAGATTCCTTCATCATTCCTAGAGTCGAACTTTCGAAGATCATCTCCATTTCTTTTGATGTAACAGTTTCTGCCAAACACTTTAAAATATTTGACTAAGTCTGATCTTCCATACCACAATTCATAGGGGGTATTATCCTTATTCAATCCTAGTTGTCCTCTGTTAAGTATGTAGACATCTGTGTATATAGGTTCTCTCCAAAATGAATATGACAGTTTTCTTTCATTGAGAATAGTTCTGACAGCTTCTTGGACTCTTCTATTTTTCCTTTCAACAACCCCATTCTGCTAAGGAGTTTTTGTAGCTAAAAATTTCCTCTTAATTACATGACATTCATAGGACTTATTGAGTTCATTGAAGGTAAATTCTCCACCATTATCTGATCTAAGATACTTGATTTTTATACCCGACTCATTTTCAACTATTGCTTTGAAGATTTTAAATTTTTCAAAAGCTTCAAATTTTTCTTTGAGGAATGCCACCCAAGTCATCCTTGTGTAAGAATCAATGAGAAACATGAAATAACAATCTCCTTGTAGGATTTTATTTTTGGTTGGTCCACATAGGTCTGTGTGTATTATTTCTAGAGGGTGTGAGATCATATATTCTTTTATTTTAAAACTGGCTCTGGTTTTCTTCCGATGTTGACAATGTTTACACCCAGAGTTTAGAGGAACTACAATTTTTGGTAGATATCTTATATCTTCCTTCATTATTATTTTGGTAAGATTGTCAAAACCTAAATGTCCCAACCTTATGTGCCATAACCAATTTTCTTCTACCATACTTAAGTATCATTGGTTTCCATTTTCCAAGGTGTATACATTATTTGTATTTCTCATAGAAATGCCAACAAACTTTCCTCATTTCTTATTCTTGGTTTCACATTTTTTTATGAGTCAAATATACAAAGGTGTCCTTGGTCACATGTTTGACTTATACTAAGAATATTAGGCTTCAGTTTTTCAACTAGGAAAACATTTTTTGCTTTGATCTTGTTGTTGACAACAGTTGTTCCTTTGTTGATTATTTTGGAAGACAGACTGTCTCCAAAAGTGAATTTTCCCTTATTGAATTTTAGTGTTATGAATTTTCTTGCGTCATCGGTCATATGCTTTGAACAACCATTGTCCAAGATCCATAAGTTTTGGATTTCATTTGCACATAAAGAAATCACAGAACTTTCCATTTCTTCCTTCTCTTTCCAATACTTCTTTTCTTTAGTGTTCTACATTTTGATTTCAATAGTATTCCTTGTAGGAGTCTTTAGTTTACAATGTTTTTCCACATGTACATGGTTATTACACTTGTAACATTCTATATCATATTTTTGGAGTAATGTAAAAAGATTCTTATTTCCCTTCGTCTTATTACTTGATGACTTATTCTTGTATTCAAAAACCCTTCTTTGAGTTTTTCAATTTAAGGCTTTCTGACCAAAATTATTACAAGGAAAACAGTTACCTAAAAATATCTGTAGATATCTATTTGGTCTCTTGGGTGTTTTATTAGTGCTATTTTTTTCTTGAGAATTTAAGCGTGGTTTCTTGCTTCTTTCCATTTTAGCTGGAGTCTTTATTATTTTAGCATAGATTTTCTTACTTCCTTCTTGATTTGTGTCAGAAAAAATATATGTCTTCTTCTCTTTAATGAACCCCAAACCAGACCTATCACTTGATGGTATTTATCTGCTCAAAATGCCATCAAGAATCCTTGATTGATTCTCAAATTTTGACTTGATAGATCCTTCAACAAGATTTCTCTTGAATTGCATGATTTGTTCTAGAATATATTTAGACTCTTGTATTCTTCGTTTTAGTTGTATATTTATGTCCTCCTCAAACTTTTTGGCATCTAGAAGTTCAGCTTCCAACTTACTAATGATAAGATTTGACTTTCTTTTCTTTTTCCTACATTTCTGAAGTTCTTTAAGGGCGCTACGAAGTTCGGCTTTGAGGTCTACTTATCCTTCTATATCTGAGTCACTATTTGAGGCTTTAGTATCTAGACCCATAAATAAAACTTCAGTATCTTCAACTTCACTTCCATCTGAATCTTCACTATCTTCTATGGTATACATAATTTTCTTTTTCTCAGAGGGTGTTTTCTTGTTTCATGGTTTACCCTTTTTGAGCTTCGAAGTTTCCTTATCTTTATTCTCATCTTGTTTAGTGAAGGTGCATTAGTTGCAAAATGTCCAATCCTTCCACAATTAAAACACTTTAAAGGTAAATTCCCTTTTTATTTTCCAGTCCCTCTCTCAAGTTTATTAATGAAAAAAGCTTCCTCATCATTTGGGTTTTCCTGATTGATTTTTTGAGGATTTAAAGGCTTCTTCTTTTTTTGAAGATCCATTTTGTCCTATTCTCATCTCATAAACAGTGAGAAATCCATGTAACTCATCCATTGTTACCCTTTTAAGATCATCTCATTCTTCTAATGTGGATACCTTTGGGTCATATCTCATTGATAATGTTCTTAGTACCTTGCTTACCACTTCGTTTTCTTCTTTTTTCTTTTAAGTTTCCTCCAAGCCCTCTAATTGCATTAACAAATTCATCTACATGAAGAAGGTATTCACCAATATTCTCTTCTTCTTTCATTTTAAGACTTTCAAATTGACTTTTGTATGTTTGAATTTTGGATTCTTTGACCTTTGATTCCCCTTCGTAGATAATTTTCAACTTTTCCCAAGCTTGTTTAGAAGATGTGCATTGCATAAATTTAGTAAATACCAAGTTTTTTAAATCATTTAAGATTGTGTTTAGGGATTTAGAATTACCTTCATATTCACCTAATTCAACTATGTCCGTAGGGTATTCGTTTCCTATTTTAAGCTCCTTTTCAGTTTCTTCCTAAACCTTCCATCCCAGGGACATCAGATGACACCTCATTCTTACACTCCAATAACCATAACTTTCTTTGATAAATAGTGGAGGTATGTTAGTGGCCAACCCTTCTTGTTGATCCATTTTTATTTTTGCATGGGCTCTTCCTTCCAGTGGTTAAGCTATTGTGAAGGAACCTTCTTTGATGCCAATTGTTGGTTTATCCCACAATACTGAGAGGGGGGGGTGTGAAACAGTATTATATTTTCATAAATAAAATACACAAGAAGAAGACACATATTTTATTGTGGAAACCTCAAAGAGAAAACCACCAACAAAAACTCATTAATAAGATGAATTTTATGAAATTGTTTATCTGCTACTACATGAAGGATGTTAAACACACCCTAGTTTTTTCCTGCAACTACACACAAGGATATTACAACACCCCTATGGTTATCTTCCTGATTCAACATAGAAGGATTCTATGACACCCTCTTCTCCAGCTACGACTAGAAGGAGAATTAGCCACCCTCTAGACCTGTGGCTTGCCCTAGCACCACACTGCCACCTTGATCTAATTTTCTCAGTCTTTTGGAACAATTGTAAACTATCCACTTTGGACTCTGTCTAGCTTACTAACAGAGACACTTAATTCTTTACACATTCATTTATTTAAATTACCTATACCTATTTTGTATCAACGCATCTATCCATATCTACGATCTTTTGTTTTGGACAGCGACTGTTTATTTACAGACACAACCAATCATCATCTACCTATTCAACCATCGCATCACCTCAGAAAAGGAAATGTTTCATTCTTCTCACAGCTTAGAATTCATTTCCGCAGCCCTATTTATCATTTTCTACTGTATCTATAATATTTTTCACTAGATACAATCTAGACAGTTGATCTTTTGTCTGGATCTCTTCAGACCATTGATTTATTCTATAGATTTCCTTTTTTAAATCATATTTCTGCACCAAGTTTCTATTTCAATGATTCGCCACCGTTGATATTCATTGGGATTTTTCTTTAGCATCGATCTCCATATTGTGGGATGCGGAATGCATGATGTAACATTTTCTCAAATCGTATCTCGACTTTCTGCAAGCTCCTTTCCACAAGTTGCTTTCTCCAATATTCTTTTCACAAGCTCCTTTCTACAAGATTCTTTCTGCAATTTTTCTTTCACACCGTCGATCTCTTGCAAAGTCTTTCCCGACCTTTGATATTCCATATTGCGGGTTGTGGATTACAGGTTCATAAAATATTTAAATGTTACTTCCGCAATTCCCTTTCCACATTTATCTTCTGCACCGTCGATCTCCTTTAGCAGAACTAATTTCAGCCATCCAATATTTGATATTTTGCAAAACTTGGGATTTTCGCCTAACTGTCGAAAGTAATCCTTAACCACAAGATCTAGTGAGGGACTTATATGACCTGTCCGGTATTGATTTTTTTGGAACCTTGTTACTTCTCATGTTTTTAACCTCTATGCTATTTCATTCAGAAAGAAGATTGTGAGCTGTCAATTTACTTGGATAATCGATCTCAGTCGTTCAAATTGCTACAGAGTTCTTTTTTTGTCATTTAACATGCAAACCTGCAACCTATAATAGGGTTATTCCTTTGTTATTTTGGATACCTACAACCTTCAGTCTGCCACCATATCTTTTACTTCTGATCACTGATTTGACATCAATGACAATAATTTTACTCAACAGGAAAATTGTTGTTCTGTTTTCTGTATAGCGGTGGGTTGAGACTTGGTTTGCAGTTGTCCGAGAAGGTCCTAGAACTGTCTTGACTTCTGTTGATGTTTTCCTGCCTCAGTTGTCCATGCTTATAGAAAACATCAGCGTTGAGTAGGGTGGTGTACAAATTTTTAGGGATGTCAAATTCAATTCTCTCTCAAAAATTGGGAGGGAGACATCCTAAAAACTATTGTATTTTCACTTTTTCATCATTTGTATAAGGTTCGTAGTGTAATAGATTCAAAAAATTGTTAATGAAATCATCCATGGTCATGGAACCCATCCTTAGCACATGAAATTATTTAACCTTCCTGTCGAAGAATCTTTCAGACATGTATTTCTCCTGAAACATTTTGTAGAAGTTACCCATCGGATTTATTTTACCTTATCTTTATTAATATGCTTTAGGTCTCTCCACCATATAACCACGTTTCCATTTAAATTATAGGTGGCTAGATGGGCTTTCATCTCACTTGATTGATTGTGTACTCGAAAGTATTTTCTCATACCGAAAAGCCATTTTTCAGTTGTTTCCCAGGTGTTCATCTATTCTTCATGGATTGGGGCTCTTATCTTTATGATCTCTCCTTGGAGGTTGTCATCATTCCTCTATTTCATTCTACAAGGAGAGAGGGAATTCTCACTCGAAAGGCTGCGATAATCTCTTTCTAGAGGTTCATGTGTGTCTTCTTCTTTTCCTTATTCTATTGGGTTACTGGATCATTTATCACAAAAACATTTCTTGAACTTTTTTTTTGAATGAGTAGGTTCTCCATGCAGGATTCCTCCTATCATGTTCCGCAGTGAAGCTTCATTAATGGCTAGCTTCTATTTTATTTCATTCATATTATCATCCTTGATACTCTGTAATTCTACTTGCAGACTTTGTATGGTATTTAGTATACCAGAATTTAATTCAACCACCATTTCATATTCCCTTGTGGGGGTATTCATTTTTCCTTGTCAACTATTGTCTTCTTCCATGTTCATGATCTGAATATTTCTTTGAGTCCTGCAGTATAATATTTGAATAACAAATAACTTCATGTTAGCTAACAAAATTTCAAATATAATTTATTATCTCTATAATGAATGTTTGGTAACCCCCATTAGGTCTCTTAGTGTTTGAATCTGGGCTATGATACCACTTGTAATGTCCCTAAAATTTGGAAAAAAAAATATATAGGCTAGTTAAATGCCACCTTTCAACAAAATTGTTTTAACTTTTGTGGAATGTATCTATCGTTATTACTAAATCTAAGTGTCGTAAGTTGTCTTTCTTTTTTTTTATGTCTTTCCCTATATAATGATGATATGTTTACGTGATGTGGTTATGTCACTTTGATTTGTTTATATGATTTATCTTCTGGTCTTTACTAATAATGAGCATTTGACATTATTGGTTAAGTTACACTTTACTTCTTATCTATATGTCTTATTTTTCATTTATGGTTTTATTTATTAAAAAGGATGACTTCCTTTGAATGACAATGTGTGGAGTGGTGGGTTTTTGTCCCTTCAGGGTCCACTTTGGACACGGGCTTCACTTGTTGACCAATATACTATCACGTTAGTTCATATTGTGGGTTTTAAAATTATCAAAAATTGAACCAATATATTGTAGGTATTGNTAGGGTGGTTTATAAGGATTGAGGTATAAAAAGGGGTGGGGAGGAGGTTTTAAGTATTGGGAGGGGGTTTCAAAAAAAAGAGTTTGGATCAATATCTCTGGAAATTAAGGGTATTTTTTAATATCCCACGATCGCACGTGCTATGTGAGATGTTCACTAAGTGAATTCCCCGTGACTTTGGAAAGGTAAGGTTTCCTACTTCTTTAAGCGGCTTACTTTGTTCATTGTGAACTAATACATGCTCCTACTATTGTAGATGTTATTCCGGCAGTGAAATTATTCTATGATCATGGCAACTAAAACCATCCTACTGTACTACATCTACATTACACTATCCTATTCAAGCTGGTGAAAGGAGTCCTAAATTCCTAAGCATAACTGTGCATGAGTCATACATTAATGAAAAATCAAAAGTGTATGGTTATATTTTTGTGGTCATCATTATTATTATGTTTAAGGTTTTGAAAAACTATCCACCTTGATTTGGTTATTATAATATAATTTGTAAACCATGTGGTATGTGGTTTAGGGTTTATGGCATATACGATATGCCATCAAAAACCTTTGGAATATGGTTTTAATGCTTGTGTGGTGTAAGTTTGAGTCACATCGTGAGCGTAACTATAGCTTTGTGGGTTTCGATTTCGTGGGTATTGGATGACATGGTGGAACTTTAATTTCTACTAGGAAAATGTGGGAAAGAATCCTCAAACGGTCGTTAATGCTTAAACATGATTCATTTGGTTTTTTCTCTGGTGGTCTAAGTGGTTTCGAGCTCTCAGGAGCTATCCTATGAAATTCCACAACCTTCTCGCTCATCTGGTAGGTAATCTTTCAACATTGTATTCAATTGTTAGATTTTTATCATTTAAGAGATATGATCTTAAGATCTTATCTGAGAGAATAACATGCACAACAATCAATCACAATAGACCCTAGACACAAAGATGTTCCTCTGGGAAACCATAAAGGAGAAAACGCCGCAACTTCCTCAGAGATAGAATGAGCACTAATGGCAGCAATAAAACCTAAAGAAAAAAAGATGATCTCCAACAAATGTTCTCTCTCTCACTTGGGAGAGCTTCTTCTCTCTCACCTGTGTGCTATAGCTAGGTGAGTGTGTTTTTGAAAGAGAGAGTCTCGCTCTCTATTTATACTAGTTCTCGACTTCACAATCACTTACCAGGGCCAACTTCTCTAGGAGAGTCTAATAACCCTAGTGGCCCACAACTGCAGGGACTTTCTCCCTTGATAAAAAAGGAGGGTTAAGCTATATGAGTTTACATGAATTAATTACATTAATGATTCTCCCAATAGGAGCATCTAGGATCAATGAAATAAAATATATGAAATATAAAAGTGACTACATTCTGAAATTACAAATACATCAACACTCCATATTAACTACAAAGGTATTCTCTTGACACAATTCATCAGCACAAGTCGTTGTCACTGGATCAAGTTAGGATCATCATCATCATCACTTCTTCCACTATCTCGATCAAATGGTGCTATCTCTCAATTATTCTCGTCATAGGAAGTTCTACAGAGCCAACCCTTTCTCATGCTAGTTGTAGCCCTAGCCTCCATGCAGGTCTTCATTTTCTTCAACACTTATATCTGACCATAGGAGGAACACATCCAACATCCCTATTAGAAATTCCCTCCCAGCACTTACATCTGAACATGGGAGGAACACATCCAACATCCATGTCAAAAAGGCACGCCCAACACTCACATCCATTGTCATGGTAGGAAACACCATCTACCATCCGAGGAAAGGACCAACACTTATATCCATCGACATGGTAGGACACACCATATACCATCCTAGGAAAGGCTTATTACTTAAATTTACTAGCATGATAGGACACACCATCTATCATCCAAAGAAAGTCCCAGCACTTACATCTACTGGCATGATAGGACACACAATCTATAATCTAGAGAAATTACCAACACTTAAATCCATTGGCATGGTAGGACACACCATCTACCATCCATGGAAAGGCTCTATACTTACATCCACTGTCATTATAGGAAACAACATCTATCATCCGGGGAAAAGGATCTACACTTACATCCACCGGCATGATAGGACACACCATCTATCATCTGGGGAAATGCTCTACACTTACATCTGGCCATGGGAGGAACCAATCCTACCACCATGTTAGAAGGGATATACACTTACATCTGACCATGGAAGGCCCCACCTACCACCATGTTATAAGGGATCTGCACATGCATCTTACCATGGGAGGCCCCGCCTACCACCATGTCAGAAGGGATATACACTTACATATGAGCATGGGAGTCCCAACCTACCACCATGTCAGAAGGGTTCATGGACTCATCACTTCCCCTTGGAAGGAACCTCGATTTGGAGAGCACCAATATTCTCCCTGAAGTACTCAAACTTCACTCTGGCTAATGTCCTGGTCAACACATCAACTGTCTGCTCGTTTGTCACAACATATTGGAGCTTCATTACTCCTCTCTACACCATATCCATGATATAGTGATATTTGATATCAATATGCTTCATATTGTCATGGAACACTGGGTTCTTCAAAAACTTCACACAACTCTAATTGTCACAATATATACAAGTAGCATCCATCTAGAGAACAAAAAAATATGATAGTAGCTTCCTCAGCCACATTGCCTCACAACTAGCCAAACAAGATATGACATACAATGATTCGACTGTACTCAGTTCCACACAAGACTACTTCCTACTAAAGCAAGAGATCACACCTGATCCCATACTGAAGCAACACCCCAAATTTCTCTTCCTATCAATGGCATTTCCTACCCAATCCAAATGCACATAACCCTCCAGTTTAATCTTCTAATTTGCCTCATACTTGAGCCCATAATCAACTGTACCCTTTAGGCACCTCAGAATATTCTTTGCAACAATCAGGTGAACATGTCTTAGATTTGTTAGGAACTGGGTCAATGTGTTCACAAAAAATAAAATATCTAGTCTCGTATTCGTCAGGTACATCAAGGACCCAATCATCTAATGATACATCATAGAATCAATCAACTCTGATGAAGCATCACTCAATAGTTTTAGGTTCGATGCCATAGGTGTCATCATGACCTTGCAGTCCATCATCCCAAACCTCTTCAGGATCTCTACTACATACTTCCCTTGTCCCAAGGAGATTCCATCTATATTTTTCCACACCTCCATGCCTTGAAAGTAGTGTATCATACCCAAGTCCTTCATCTCAAAATCAGCAGCAATATTCCTCTTCGTGTCAGCAATCAACCCATCCTAACCTTTTACAAACAAGTCATCTACATACAATAGGAGTATCACTGGGTTCCCTTCTTCAACCTTGTAGTAAAGGTTGGAATCCACTTTACTCTTGGTAAATACCAAACTAGTCTGGAAGCTGTCAGTCCCATCGTACCATGTCTTAGGTTCCTATTTCAAATTGTACAAAGATTTCTTCAATTTACACACATGAGTTTACCTGTCATGTGTCCCAAAACTGAGTGGATACTCCACATACACTTCCTTTTCCACTACACCATTCAAGAAAGCAAGCTTGACATCCATTTGGTATATCTTGCATTTCATTACTGTAGCCAGAGAAAGTATTGATCTGATGGAAGTGTATCTGGATACAAGTGAAAACATTTCTTCATAATCTATTCCTTCTTTCTGGGAGAATCCATGAGCCACAAATATTGCTTTATATTTCTCTATGCTTCCATCTGCGACATGCTTGATCTTGTAGATCCACTTGGAAGTCACAAAATACTTCCCCTCTGGTCTTGGGACAACATCCCAAACATCATTCTTCATAATCGATTGATACTCCTCGATCATAGCATCCTTCCATTCTTTCTTCTTTGCCACTTATTCATAGTTGGAAGGTTATTTATTAATGATGTCACATAATAGGGATACATAACTAGAGTAGGACCTAGTTCGTTTCCTCTCTCTGTTCATTTATTTTGGAGCCCCATATCTTTCTGCACCTTGGATAACTTCTTGTACCCATGTAGGTTTCCTATTGTGAGGATTCTTCTCTTGGGGTGGATCTATAGGTTCCTGGTGTTCTTCTATTTCTTGATCTTCATCTTGATTTGCATCATTCATAGTTGTATTTTGAATTTTGGGATATTGTACTTCTTCAAGGTCTTCAATATGTCTCTTTCTGGATTTGTTGTAAGTTGAGTCTTCACCAAATGTTACGTCTCTATTAATGTCGATCTTCTTGAATCCTGGGAATTATATTCTGTAATCCTTCGAGCTTTCACTATATCCCACAAATATACCCTTCTTCCCTTAAGGGTATAACTTCGTCCTCTTTTCTTTTGGAATGTGTGTGTACACTGGTCAGCCAAATATTATGGGATGACTGACTTCAGGTTTCTTGCCAGAGAAGGCTTCTTTAGGTGTCTTGTTCTCAATTACTCTATGCAAAGTATGGTTCTATACATACACAACTGTTCTAGCAGCTTCTATCCATAGATGCATGGGGAGATCTTTATCATGAAGCATTTCCCTTACAGGTTCCATAACTATTGTATTCTTCCTTTATGAAACCCCATTCTATTGTGGATTATATGGAGTGGTCAAATCCCTCTTAATCCCTCAATCTCTGCATAATTCTTTGAATTCATTTGATGTGAGTTCTACACCATTGTTTAATCGAAAGGTCTTGATTTTATTTTCTATGTGGTTCTCGATCAAGGCTTTGAATTCCTTAAACTTACTGAATACTTCATCTTTGTTCTTCAAGGAGTATATCCATGTCTTTCTAGAAAAATCATCATTGAAAGAAATATAGTATACATACCCACTCAATGAACTGGATGACATTTGACCACATACATCGAAGTGCATGATTTCCAAGATTCCTTTTTCCTTAATCTCGCTACTTGGAAATTTCTTATTTATGTTCTTTCCTTACGCACATTCTTGTATTTATAGAATACCTTCAACAACTTTGCTTGTAAGTGGTAGTGCCCTATAGTGCACATGTGCAAGCCTTCTATTCCATAGTTCATTTGGCTCTACTGAGTCATGGACCAAGGCTTGTTCTTGCTGGCCCTTTATCTTGGAAAAGGCTCCCTCTTGCTCTCCAATCACTAGTGCATAATCTATAGTCTTTCCCTTTGGCCACATAAGGACTTGGCCATCTAAAAATGAAACCCTCATGCCTTTTGCATCCAATGCAGATATGGAGAGGAGATTCTTCTTTAGTCCTAGTACAAACAAGACATCCTTCATCTAGCATAGAATTTCTAGAGTCTAGCTTGTAAGAGGATTCACCACTACCTTTTATTGGATACTTGTAGTCATCTCCAAGTTTCACCTTCTGAGGTGACTCATGTTTAGATAATTTCACAAAAGATTCTTTCAATCCCATCATATGCTTGGAAGCTTCACTGTCTATAAGCCAATCATTACTTCCATGTGTGACAGTCTCTGTGAGGGAAGAAATTAGAACATACTCTTCATCTATTGAAGAATATTCACTTTCTTGTTTGAATATTTTCATGGTAGGATCATCATCCTCTACAGTGTGACCATGATGTTTTCTTTTGTCCTTATTCTTGTGAGAGTTAGTCTTATTTCTAGGACAATCTCAAGCATATTGTCCTCTCTCATCACAAGTAAAACATATGAGTTTAGATAGATATCTGTTAGATATTCTAGGGTTATCTTTTTGATGAGAATTCTTACCTTTGCGATGATGATAGTCCCTTTTGATTTTCTTTGAGTGTACTATGAGAGCTTGATCTTCACTTCCCATATTTTCTTCTTGGGATACTATTTGAGCTTCTTCTTGTGAGCATTCCTCCCATAGTCTACTAAAGGTGACTAGTTTTCTTCTAGCAAAAATCCTTTGAATGAAGGAGTCCCATGACCTAGGGATACCATTCAAGGTGGTCATCACAATCTCTGCATTCTCCAATTCTTCATATACTACAATTTTTTTTTTGATCTGGGAGACCCTTGTAAAGTATGACTGTATGGTCTCTGCATTCTGGATCTTCACATTCTTCAATTGATTTATCAAAGTCATCTTCTGATTTATGTTCTTCCCTTCAAAATGCTTGGTTAAGGAATCAAACATATCTTTATGTGTCTTTAGGGAGGACACATGTGGTATGAGTTGATCCTTTCTTGAATCAGCATTAATCCTCTTAGCCTTGATCAAGTTCTTCTTGTGTAAGGCCTTAGCCTCATCTCCTTGGGGAACTAGAACCTCTCCACTGATGTAGGAGTCCAATTCATTTTCTTTAATAACTTGTGAGATATTATACTTCCATGTTCAAAAGCTATCATCCCCTCAATATTTTCATCAAGCCTGGTGTGATGAGACATCTTAACTGAGAACCTCAAATGGAAATATAAAATATTTAGATCTTACCAGTTTGAGAAGCTGAAAAATGGATCTAGAGTTGATCTTCTGCAGTGTTGGTTTTCTGGTTCTGGGGAAAATTAACGTTTGAATTTCCTAGAGTTATACTCAACAAAAAACTCCAAACTTGATCTCTAAAATTTGATTTTGAGGAGGAGAGAAATCCTGTGCTAGGATCACTCAAAAATTCCTCTTTAGTGAAAAGCCCTAATTTGCCAATGTAGTGGCAACTCAAAGGATGAAAGTCCTTAGAATCAGATTCTGCTTCAACAGAAAGATGTGCCCTTCAATGGAAATTCAACCTAGACTCCTTTTGCTGAGGGATTATGGAGAGATACCTAAAAAAGTAAGAATTCCTAGCTTCCACAGCTGTACAATGTTTTCTTCTCAGGTTAGCTTTGATACCATGTTAGATTTTTATCATTTAAGCAATATGATCTTAGGATCTTATCTGAGAGAATAACATGCACAACAATGAATCACAATAGACAATAGACACAAAGATTTTCCTTAGGGAAACCATAAAGGAGAAAACCCCGCAACTTCCTCAAAGATAGAGTGAGCACCAATGGCAGCAGTAAAACCCAAAGACAAAAAGATGATCTCCAACAATTGTTCTTTCTCTCACTTATGCGCTATAGCTAGCTGAGTGTTTTTTTGAAATAGAGAGTCTTAGTCTCTTTTTATACTAGTTTCCAAATTGACAGTCACTTGCCATGGTCGACTTCTCTAGGAGAGTCTAATAACCCTAGTGCCCCAAAACTATAGGGACTTTTCCCCCTGATCAACAAGGAGGGTTAACCTCTATGATTTTACATGACTTGATTACATTAATAATTCTCTCGATAGGAACATCAGGGATCAATGAAATATAGTACATGAAATATACAAGTGAATACATTCCAAAGTTACAAATACATGAACAATAATACTGTAATAGTTTGCTCAATTTCATTAATGATGGAATACTTCTCATGGTTTCTATGTGTTTGGTTTGTAGCTAGTAGAGATGGCTCAAGTACCGGGTTAACAATGGATATTTAGGTAGTCTACGCAACCTATAAGCGGGTAATCCCTACAAAAATGAAAAGACCCTTACCTCTACATGTTTATTTTGACAGAGTCTTGAGCTTTGGGTTGGGAGCAGTAGCGCTGTGTAGTTTTGATTGTTGGGTTGATACTTGGTGTGGTTTATTTTGATAGTTTGGGAATCCAAGGGATGCAACTGTATTTAGTTTTTTGCTTGGAAAATTCGTATGTAAATTTTTTGGGGAAAATATTTGACTATCCATAGAATGGCTTCTCTCTGCGTATGAAACGTTGTTGTGCCACTATGTTTTGTAGAGTAATTGGTTTATGTTTAATGGAAAGATTTGCATTTAACTTAATTGATGCGTATGTTTAGCTTTACAGTGCCATTTCTTGTATGGCACCGTGGATATCGTTTCTGTGTTATTTCACAATTTATGCATTTATAGTCATTCGTGTATAAATTAAGAATTGTCATGGCTAGGGTTTCACCTTACAGCTCTGAGCTTGGAAGTTGGGATCGACCCTTAGGTGAATACGTAGCCTGCACATATGGTTTTTATGTTTATTAAAATATATGATGGTGTATTGGTTATGAGAGCATACTTCAAATTTTCTCAACTGTTGGTTTATATTAAAACTCTTGTGGGATTCCTGAAAGGAGAAAACCTTACTGTGTATGTTGTAGTGTTTATATTTTTGTGTTTGTCAATGGTTCCTATAGGATTTGATCCAGGGATTTTAAATGATTTAGACTTTGTGGTTAGCGTTTATGGTTTTGTGTTAGACATGATTCCTGCACGATTCGATCCTGGTATGTTTATGAAATATGTGTGTGGTTTTGGTTAGGAATTCCACAGGATTCGATCCTGGGTGCAATTAGTTTAATTATTAGATGAATTAGTTTTTTATTATTTTGTTTATGTAAACGGTGATTTTGTTCCTTGGTTTTCGTTTACAGTAGTTTTATATATTTGTGTAGAAATTGGACTACACCCACACCTTAGCAGGTTTCGATGGCTAGGATTTGAGTAAAAGATTTGTTATTTTAATTTATATGATATTTATCCTGCAGCAATCCTATATAGGATTGGAGGGCTAGGTTGGGTTTAGTAAAACTTATAATCGTTATGTTTTAGCATAAATTTAATATTTTTTTGAAGGTTGTGAACAACGTTTATGATATGTTGTTTATGTTTGATTTATTATGGGAAATGAATAGCATACGTGCTCAAAATATGGAATCTTCCAACGTTAGAAATATAAGTTTAGAGTTGTATTTTAATGGTATGAGAGATTCAATCTATGGCTTAATTTATTTCTTTTGGTTGATAGTTTATTAATTATTTAAAAAAAAATTTGTAACATAGTTTGAAGTTCTACAACTCAGAGATTTTACCTCTGGTCTATAGGTTTATAATTTTGTTTATAACTAGTTTATCTGAATGTTTTAGATGCAAAGTTTACTATACTAATTTTGTTTTAAAAGCAAATAATTTTTATTTTGTCTATCTTTATGAGTTTTCTGTTTAACTTTTTCATCTAATTTTTAACAATATATAGAAAGCTAGTAATATCAAATAATATAGAGTTTAAGTCTAATATGAACTAGGATAGATAGATAAACAAATACATAGAAGACTTAATTTAATATATGCCTAAAGGACAATAAAATGAATAATACTGAAATAATGTAAACTATATTTTCCTAAGGTTTAGAGCCAAGTAATTCATAGTTGAGGTTGTATCAATAAGAGAAAAACATAGTTGAGAAAACATATAAAATATTGATTTTCATTCAATATTATAAACCCTTCTCCTACTAAAAATCTGTAAGAAATAGAAGGAGGATAAAAACTTCATACCTACAATTTGAAGCTATTTTAATGGCCAGAACCCTGCACACTCAAGTATTTTAATGGCCAGAACCCTGCACACTCAAGCACAGAGTATTAACAACAACATAGATAATTCTGATCTCAAATATATTAATCAAATAACTTGGGAAATACTACGTTCTACCCAACCATGACCCTAAACTGTTCCTGGTTTCAATATGGATCCCCCCGAGCTCTTTCCAACATGCAAATAGTCTAGAGCTCCTAAACGTAGGGATTCACCTATCTGGGATAACATGTCCCAGTTTCCTTTTCCTTTTTGGAAAATTTCTCACAAAAATTCTCAGGAGAGTAATGATAAGATAGTATAGAGTGAGAGAGAGATAGATCCTCAAGCCTTTGTTTGGCTTGGTTCTTTATAGACAATTTTTTTTAAAAGGGACACTTAAATTTCAGTTAGATCAAGAATCATTTGTTTTCTTGAAATAATATTTTACTTAATTTATGTGAAATTAATATCCATTTAGCTTAACTTAGGAACTCTTTTACTAGTTCCTACTTTGACACTTATTAAATACAAAGGTATTGAATTAATTATTTATAGTTAGTATAATTAATTCATAATCCTACCCTTTTATTCATAACATATATAAACTATATATACATATATTACTGTTAACATGTTTACCTTGGGAATCAGGTAGCATGATCCCAAATCACATGGCTCCTTCCTTAGCTTCTTAGTTACTTCTTTTATTAAGGCCTTCAGGTAAGGTTAGGTCAACTAGGTTAGGCAACTCTAAATATTGTTGCATGTTGGATTACCTCGTATATCGTGGTATACCACTGGTAGTCATTCAGTATTTGAAGACACATAGACATTTGAAATTTCATTTAGTCAACTTAAAAATAAGTAAGATGAGATCGGTGTTTTATTAGAGTTGTTTTCACTCAACACAATTAATTTTCAATAACTCTTATCGTTATTTAGAGCCTATTCTCAATGCTAAAAATTGGGAGTTACACTTAGTGCAATTCCGTAGTTTTTTGCTCAACACTAATGCTAGGATGTACTTGTATAATACACCTAGGGATATAATGGACAAGGATCCGATGTTGCAGAGGTCATACTCAGCATCAATTTGGAATGTTCCAGGAATTATTTCCAACACTTTGAATTCTTATCTTTTCATGTGCCTCAGAGCTTCATGCTCAATCACAAATGTTTCATAACTCATGTGCTCTAGAGTTGACACTCAACACAAACATAAGGTATTCATGTGTTTCAGATATCTTTCTCAACACAATCATCAATCACTCATGTGCTTCATAGCTTGCGCTCAACACAAACATCAAATCACTCATGTGGTCCAGAGCTCACGATCAACACAACATCTCATCAGTTATGTGCTTCAGGGTCCACGCCCAACACATGCAATCATATACATGTTTAAATAAAACATATGGCTTTGGATTAATCCCATTATATCAAACGAACCATCATTCTCATGTGTAGTGAGGTCTTATTCCCAATATACAAAATATAACATCAAAGGAACATCATATGCATTGGGACTTATTCCCATATGTGTTAGGTTGAAAATTCAGATATTACAACTATAGCGAATTGTGAGTGTTTACTTGGCTTTTCGATCCATCTGTGTATCAATTATCACATGGTATCAAAGATGATTGAAGCTGCAAATCAATTCTAAAGTGTTTGATTTGTTGTTAGAGGGATTCTCCATATATATTTGAGAGTTTTCATTGTCGATACATTCAACAATTTGTCACCAGCAGCGCAAGCAGAGATGGAAGATACCCATGTTTTCCTAACACCATTCAACTAATTTGAATGGAAGATCTAAATGGTTATCTAGTTGAGTTCGAAGGTCATCTTCAAGGTCCTCATGGGGGAATAGGTTGAAAAAAACTCAGTTGTTGAGAAATCAAAGTTATTTAACAAACTTGATGAAGCATTTGGAATGTTTTGTCTCAACACTTTGAGAGACTTTCTCTTTCATGTAGACAATATGACGAGTCCAAATGAAGTATGGATGAATCTAGAATTTTTTTTTGGAAAGAATGAAGATATGAGGGGTCATCATCTAAAAAATTTGATCATCTCTTTGAGTCCTTCTCATTTTGAGACAATCCAATATTTTTTCACCAAATTCAAGTCTTTGGTGCTTCAACTCAAGTAATGTGGCATAGAGAAGAAGGAGGAGCAACTCATACTATCAAATTTCAATACTGTTGAAGCTAGGGCTAGAGTACTATATCGTGTTTGTAACCATATTTCACTCTAGGAAGATCACAACTCGAATTTGGCGTATTCATGTACTAGCTGAGTTCATGGAGTCTTTGACCCAAGAATAAGACAAGCTCATGAAAATGGGTACCATCAAGTCTAGTAAAGACCCAGATCTTGCTGTAGAAGTGTTGAATCCATCCAAGGGAAAGAAGAAATCCAAGGATCCAAAGCAACCAGACAAGAAAAAACCAGTCAGACCCAAATCAGCAGATGGGGGTTCGAAACCTTGCAAGCACAAGGACAAGAAGTACATGGAGAATACCAAATGCACTTAATTTCACAAAGGGTGTCATCCATAGAGTGCATGTATTCGTAAAACCATTGATATGATGAAAAAACTAGTGGAGAAGAACAACATCCTAGTCCGAGAGGGCACAAGGAAAAAGGATGTAGGTTCAGGCTCAGATAACAAAGAGAGGTGCCATACATTGGTTGCTGGTTATTCAAACTCTTCTACCTTCATCATTGATTTGGGAGGATCAAGGAACATGGCCTTTGTCAAAGAGTTGTTTAAATGTATGTATTCAACAGTGGTCCAACTGTTCAGTGGTCCTTCGTGTCATTTGTAGGTGCTATTCTCAAATCTCTCGTCGTAGTTTGAGAGCTAAGGGGTCTTGTTATTTCTGGGTTTAAATTGGGATTTTCTTTGGTACGTTTCGGCATTGACAAAAGGTTTTGAAAGGTTGTTCATCATGGCCATAAGTAAGTAAGTCCTTTAAACTTTCTTTGTTGTGTGAATATTTTTTTTTTAAAGATATAGAAAGGAAAACATTAAAGTTTTATCAAATGAACATAAACTAACGGTTTTAAAAAAAATATTTTCCTTCAAAGGTATTGTAGGAGAAAAAGCTTGTCCAAATGAACAATTACAGGTGGAAAACTTGTTTTTAAATGAGAAGCTACAAGGTTTAGGCCGATAACAACTAAACAAAGATTTGGGTAAGCCTCGGCGTTTCATCCTGAGGTTTCTTTCAATAATTATGTGTGTGGAAAGATTACCTTGCTGGGATATTTTCACGCATGCTGCTCTATTTGATGGCTTTGTGAAATTAAAATGTCTTATGGCTCTACAACTGTTTATAAAAAAAAAATTGTTAAAAATGTAAGAGACAATATGATCGTTTATGTTTTTAAACCTTTGTGGTTTTTGCTAGAAGAGTTATAGATCTACAATATTATGATAGCGTTTCAATGAATTTATTGTAAATTACTTGTTTTAGGAAGTTACAACCAGGTTTTTTTATTTTTATTCGTGAAAACAGTTAAAAGAAAAGATGTATTTTATTTTTGTTATGGGTTAAAATTACAAGACTGTTTTTAGAAGTAAAACTTATGTGAGAGGAAGGTAGAATTTTCCTCACAGCCACAAGGTGAATAATATATGGTAATCATTCCTTGTTTGTAAATCCAGTTTTGATTTTTATTTACTAATTAGACTCATTTATGTCTAGATTATGGTAGTTGTTAAAAAAATAAAATTTAATTATGTTCTTGATTTCGTTTTGAGTAAGGGTTTGGGTAAGGAAAAAAAAATGAAAAATATACTTTATCTTTTGAAAGAAATATTGGGATGAAAGCTTATGTTCACAGTTTTTAGGGTTTTGACAACAAACTTCAAATTTAAATTTTAACTTTCTCCTTTACTTGTTGTATTTACTATTTAATGTTTATGATATTTAGTAATTCTAGCATTACTATATTTACATACTAGTGTATTAGTAATTTTTATTTTAGCGTAGTAATTGCAATTTTACTATTTATAAAGTCTAGTTTTATCCATGTGCATTCTTTTTCCTATTATGTACTAATTTAATAATTATGTAATAATATGCTTAACCCTATAGAAAGATATTTTTAGTGTGTTAAGATAAACACAGTTGCAAAAACTGTGTAGTTTTTCTTTAAGTAAAACTTTCCTTAAGTAATTATGAATAAGAATAAACAAATGTAGTTAACTTTCTGGAGTTGAGAAAATTTTCTTTAAAAAATTCCTAAAAATAACTAACAGTAATAGATAATGAGCACATGCATACACATTTTAACTTGATGTTTACAATACTCTAATTACCTTACTATACTAGAGTACTTCGGCGAGTGGAAAAATACACTAAGGTAAAATCATATACTAACCAATTCAATCTAACCCTAGAATCCTTTATTTAATAAATTTAACGAGACTCATTTACTCTACTTAAATTACCGAAACAACTTATAAACATATAAGTAAATATATGTTAACTCCATTCATTAAAGTAATTATATTTTTATAAGATAAATGAAATAACATTTAGAACATGTGAACTTGTAGAGGAGATAAGAGCCTAAGATGCCTGTTCCAGCCAACCAATTCCTGAAGACATCTTAGCTACAAATATTAGGACCCCCAAGCCTGTCTACTAGTCCACCTGGTTGATAGCCCTAGGTGAGAGGATAGGATATTAAATCCTTGCAACTCCAAAAATTTATTCAACAATAATACTTCTTCCTTCTACAGTAAGAGCTCAGCAAAAACAACTGCACTAGTTGTAAATCAACATTTTCTCACTCCAATATTCTGCTTTTCCCCTCCATCGAATATCTTGTGCACCAATTTCACTCAAAAATTTGACAAGTAAAACATTCAACTCCCTAAGCTAAATTCGATGGGTAGTTTATAAGCTTTCCTAGGTCTTTTGGGTCACTTTTTCATTTAATGAGCCACATGCTCTTGTTCCACTTTCTTGGGAAACATGACCACAAAAATAGGGAAGTTTCCTCCTGCAACAAATATAAGTAGTTTGAGGATGCTTCCAAGTGTCAATCTTCTCTCAACCCAGTCTATTCCACCAAGTGGCCAATAGACACTCATTTAACAACCTAGTCTATTCCACCAGGTGGGCAGTAGACACTCATTTAACAGCCTCCTTAAGGAATGACTAAGAACTTATTCCTGCGATCATGGTAAACAAGTGAATCCTCAGTGATCATTCCATAATTTGAACTAGCACCGGAGGAATTTTCTTCTCCTCAACACCAAGATGACATAAGTTATGATTCGCTTTCTGATATTTCTAATTATGAGATGGTTGAAGATTATTTTTATTAACATGACTCTCCCTGAAGGCCCATGTGGGCTGTAATATCCCAAATACTGATATTCTACTATTTTCTATTCTAGGGCCTATTTGTAGCCTTAGGATTTACAATAATACTGAATTAAAATGTGCATGCGAGGTGTCGTGCTAATGGACATAAATTAAAGTTAAACTAGGCCATATAATTGTAGGAAGATGGTAAACACTTACCAATGATAATCAAGTTGAATACGCTCCAGAGATAATACGCATGCAGATAAAGCTGAGCCGGTGAAGTAATATTGCTTCCTTCCTGATGTTACCATATGGAAGCACGAAAACCTCTCCTCAACTAAAGGTTACATTTTTGGTGAAGGGGGTGCCTCATGGGGCTGATAATTTTCTGGGATGTAGATATTCCTGTGCCAGAGAGAATGACTGGATCATGCATAGATTGTGACCTCTCTAAGAGCCCTAGTGAATTGGTTTACCATTCTAGTGTTCACGCCCCCAACCTCTCAAATATGTTGATAAATGCTCCAGATGAGCAAACTGGAAGGTGATGACCATGAAATGTAGTGGAGTGAGCCATTAGTTGAATTTGATTCCAATATATGGAAGATAAACCGAGATTTAGAAACCCGATGAATACCTTGGGGTTTTCCAGTTAAACCCCAGCTGCACACTTGAGTATGCAAACAATATTCCATTGGATATTGAATCATTGGATATGGATGAGTGTGATGAATACTATTGATAAATATGTATTGTCTATCTTGAAAGAGACTAGGGAAGATAGTTGTACCACATAACCCTCATTAGCTAAAGACGGTGTCTTGAACCCCAAATGTTGTGGATGCACATTGTGTTGCTCTTCAAAAGCTCCAAATTGAACAATAATAATAATCGATCGCTCCTTTATTCCAATAACCATTCCTAAATAGATCATCATGTGATTTTAGGGTTTGCATGTCACTTTTAGGTTTTATGCTTCACTTTTTCATGCATGCAACTCTAATTTGATGTTGAGTTTTAGACCTTAAGAAATAAGGCTTATTTTTTTTGAATGATGACTTTAATATTGAATGAATGTCTCGATCTGTTCTAAGTACCAAATCTCCTCAGTCAATTCCCTCTTATGCAGTAACCACTTGAACCTATGGGAATGAAGTAGGTTATCGGCTATTTTGGTGCTCTATTAGAAGAGGACATTGCAACCCTTCTTGCTTGAAATTACTTGTCCTCAAGAAACTACAAACTAGGATGTTGCAATACCTACTCTCCCTCCCATGTCGAATCTTCCATAGGTAATTCTTTCCATTTTACCAAGTACTCTTGAATCACCCTGTTTCAGAGTTTTCATTCTCACAACTATAGGATTCTCTCTGGAATTAGTACCAAAATCCCTTCATCATCTAAGGGAGGAAACTTAGTGGATGGAGCAATTTGTTTTCCTACTATTTTCTTGAGGTTGGACACATGAAACACATTGTGAATTTTTCTCTCCTCTGGTATTTCTAGTTCATAAGATACCTATCCAACCTTCCTAACTACCTTATAAGGACCATAGAAGTGATTTTTTAGTTTTTACACTCCTTTTTCTTGAGGGAATATTTCCTATAAGGTTGTAGCCATAAATATACTAGATCTCCTACCTCAAAATTCCTTTCAATCTTGTATCTGTGTACATATATCTTTTGTTGATTCTATGCTTCCTATATATGCTCTTTGAAGACCTTGAGAATATATTGACTGTCATTTACCAAATAATTGACCTTTGGTGCTCTCTTATCTCCAAAATCCAAGTCTGCAAAGTTCAGTGCCTCATAGCCATATAGAGCCTTTAAAGGTGTCATTTTAATGGACATGTGGTGGGTAGTATTGTATTAGTACTCTTCTAAGTGTATCAATTTAATCCATGTCCTCTATTTCCCTCATACAAAGTTTCTTAGATACCCATCAATCCACTTGTGCACAATCTCTGTGTGCCCATCACTTTGGGGTCACTTGTACTTGTAGCAAGTTTTGTCCCTACCAATATCAATAGTTCCTTCTAGAAATAATTGGCGAGTTTACTATCACAATCATTGAAAATGGTTTTGGGTAGGCCATGGAGTCTGAAGACCTCTTTGAAAACTAACTTGGCTACTTGTGATGCTTAATAGTTGGAAGAGATAGAAAAGAAGTGAGCAAATTTCGTCAATCAATCTACCACTACATATAAGCAGTATCATCCCTGTACCTTGGGTAACCCTGTAATGAATTCCATTGATATGATTTCCCATTTATTCTTTGGTATAGGTAATGGCTGAAGTAACCCTGACAGATGAGTGTGTGCTATCTTGTTCTGCTGGCAGATACTGCATTCTTGGATGTGTTGTATTACCTCCACTTTGATTCCCTTCCATGAGAACCTCTCTTAAATATGGCTGTAGGTTTTTAAGAACCCCTGATACCCTGATAATGGTAAGTCATGTGATTCCTATATGATCTTCCTCTTTAAATCCTATTATGGGACAAGGTATATCCTACTATTGTAATAGATGATCTCTTCAATTATTTTGGACCTGCAATCTTGGATCTGTCCATCTAATAACTCACAAGAAAATTTCTTGTGGAGTATTCTACTAAGAGAATATAACTCTAATATGTGGATATACTCATGAGGTATAATGAAGCTGCATGTTTATATAAGGAATCAACTACTAGATTGTTCTTTCCCTTAACATATTCTATTTCAAAATCATAAGCATATACCTTGCTGACCCATTTTTGTTGGTGCTCATTTAATTCTTTTACCTCCAAGAGATATTTAAAGATGTTATGATACGTCTTGATTTTAAACCTTCTTCCCACCAAATATTGTTTGAATTTAGTTAAGGAATGTAATATGGATAACATCTTTTTGTCATATATGGAGTAGTGGAATTCACAGTGTTTCATTTTCTGGCTTTCAAATGCAATTAGGTGATAATTTTGCATCTAAACTACCCCTAGTCCTTCTCTTGGAGAATCACATTCCACTATGAATAGCTGTGAGAAACTCGGTAGTGCCAAAACTAGGCAAGAACTCATGTTTGTTTTCATTTTCTCAAAGGTTTTATTTTCCAATTCTATCGACGTGAATGCCCCTTTATTTGTGAGATCAGTGAGTAGTGCTAAGAATTGAGAGAATCCCTTAACGTACCTCCCATAATAGGTGTAATGGTCTAAAATTCCTTTAAGTTCAGTAACTGTCTTTGGTGTAGGCCAATTTCTAATATCTCTAATTTTCCCCATATGAATATGTACCTCTTATGCACTGATTATATGTCCTAGATACATCATATCCTTCATTTGAAACTCACACTTAGATATATTCACATAAAGAGAGTTCTATTCTAGAATTCTCAATACGTTATCTAAGTGTTTGAGATGTTCCTCCCAAGTTTTTCTATAAATTAAAATATCATAAAAGAAAACTAGAAAATACATCTATAACTGAGCCCTGAAAGTGTGGTTCATGCAAGACTGGAAGGTGGATGGAGCATTGGTGAGTCCAAAAGGCATGACTAAGAACTCATAGTGACCATAGTGGAAACATAAAGATGTCTTGGAAATGTCTTGATGCCTTACTCAGATCTGATGGTACCCTAATCGAAGATCTATATTTGAAAAGTATTTAACTCGTAGCTCATCCATGAGTTTATCAATATTAGGGATGGGATACTTGTTTGTAATGTTATTCTTGTTGAGTTCTTTGTAATCAATACAAATTTGTAATGTTCCATCTTTATTTTTAATAAAGAGCAATGATGATGAAAAGGGACTAGAACTTGGCCGAATATATGCTAGTTTGAGTAATTCCTTGATCATCTTCTCTATATCATCCTTGTATATTTTGGGATGTCTATATGGAGTGGTTATGACTGCCTTTTTCTCCTCCTCCAAATCAATAAAATGCTCAAATCCCCTATATGGTGATCTACATGATGGAAGATCCTGAAATCCCTTCTCATGTTTTTGCAACAGTGCCTAAATATCTGTTGGATGTTTGGTGTTGTTCTGTGGAGGTTTTCTAAAAGTGACCAAGCACTCTGCTGACCATTCTATGTCACTCTATCTCACTATGATCTCCATTCTCTATGATGATACTGGTTTGGGGGGTATAAGTATTCATGCCCCTAAAAGCTACCTGTTTTCCATCCAGTCCCTGGAATTCCATTTCCATCGCCCAATAATCTATAGTATATTTTCCTATTGAATAGAGCCATTGGATACCTAATAGTACATTTGTATCAAACACGTTTAGTACACAAAATGAATCTGTCATATGGTAGTTTCCTAATGTGACATTCAGTTTAGGAATCCAATAATTTCACTCCATTCTTTTATTTCCTACTACCGCTACAGTGAATCCCTCTACCTTCTCTATCAGAATACCCTACTTGGACACCCATGCTGCATCAATGAAATTTTGGGTTTCTCCCCCATCAATCAACACTCCTTCCTTGTGTCTGTATACTACTCCTATGACCTTGATACTATGAAGCCTAGATACTCAAAATAATGTAGCAATAATTCCCTCTGGTGTATATCCCTGGAGTGACTCCTCCTCTACTTTGGTAAATTCCCCCGATGTTTTCTGTTCAAAATCCTCCCCTTCACTATATGGATAGACCTCTATATAATAAGCCTTCACCTTCCCTGATCACATGTGATGTGTCCTACAACCCATGGTTCCTAACAAGTGAAGCATAACTTCTTTCGTCTCAAATATTTCCTTGTGTCCTTGTCCAACTAAGTTTTCTTTGGCATTTCCTTTTGAAAAGGTTTTATGTCTTTATCTCTAATTGGAAATTTGGTCTTAAGTTGAAACCTATTCTTCGGAACTGAATCTTGTAGATCTATGGATCTGCTGATTGTATCCTATAGGGTGGATGGTTTGTAGGATTTTACCCATCCCTAAAGTGGTTCTTTTGAGTCCTCTGAAAACAACATAATTAACCTATTATGTGATACATTTGTCTCCATAACATTGAATCTATGAAAATCAAATCTGAAGGCCTCAGCTCTACTTGTATTTTTGAGTTGAGCAACTCGCTAAAGGTGATCTCTGGGTCCTTCCTATCAAATATCTCCTTGATCTTCTTTGTGAACTCACTATAGGAACTAGTGGTGTTGTTACCCAATGTCACTATCCCATGGTACCACCACTCATGAGCCTCTTTGTCCATGTATAGTGTATCCAATTTAATGGCATATGTCTCTATCATGGGGTTGACTTAGAAGTAAGTATCCAAATTCTAAACCCATATCTTTGTTGAACCTCTGTGAGCCCCATCAAAGTTTGGGATGGTCAATCTACCTAAAGTTTTCTCCAACTCGTAATTCTAGTTAAACCATATATTGAAATTCCTAGGTCCGTTCCTACTTTTCATATTGCAGAAGTCTAAGAAATGAATGGTTATATGGAACTCATCTCCCAAATCCCCATATTCTTTGAAATAGGCTCCAAATGGTTCACTAGGTTCTACTGCCATGACCGGTCCTGCTACTGCATCTACCAGGAAATGAGGCATAGTAAGTCTACTAGAAGGTCTGTTATATATATGGGGTGTGTTTTACATATTATTGTATGCATTCTTCCCACTACTACTTGTATAACTTCTATCTATTGGTGAGAGAGGTATACTGCTACAACCTCGTTCTAGTTTCGAAGCCAATTTGTTTATTGCATGCAATACTTCCTTTTCCCCTTTGGATAGGGCATGCAATGCATTTACCAAGCTATGAAACTCCATCTTGTATTCCTATTCTTCTATTTCTTTCCCTCTATCAGAGTAAATAAATTTTGGGTCCATGTTCGAGTTGGTATCTTCTAGCTGGATATCCTTAAATTTCTGCTCGACCATGTACCTACCCTTCTTTCTCCTATAGGTGACAAAAGTGTCTTCTTTTGTATTCATTTACTTATCATGTTCAAGACCACAACATGCAAGGAACATGCTTTGATACCACTATAATATCCCAAATATTGATATTATACTGTTTTCTATTCTAGGGCTTGCTTGTATCCTCAGGATTTACAATACTACTCGATTAAAATGTGCATGGGAGGTGCGTGCTAATGGCCCTAAATTTTATCTCAAACAGGGTAGATGATTTTAGGAATAAGGTAAAAACTTACCACTAATAATAAAGCTGAATATGCTCCAGATGTAAGACTCATGCAGATAAAGATGAGTTGGTGAAGTAATATTACTTCCTTGCTGGTGTTACCGCCTAGCAGCACAAAACCCTCTCCTTAGGTAAAGGTGGCGTTTTTGGTGAAGGATATGCTTGATGGGGCTGATAATTTTCCAGGATGTATATAGTACCATATTGGAGAGAATGACCAGAGCATGCATAGATACTGACCTATTCAAGAGCCTTAGTGAATTGGGTTACCAGTCTGGTGCTCACACCCCCAACCTCTTAGATCTTATGATAAATGTTCTGGATGAGAAAACTAGAAGATGATGATCACCAAATGATGTGGAGTGACCCTGTTGGTGAAGTCTATTCTAATATACAGAAGGTAAACCACGATTTAGAGAGTAGGTGAATACCTTTGGTTTTTCTAGCTAAATCCTAGTTGCACATCTGAATCTACAAATAATCTTTCGGTGGATACTGAATCCATGGATATGGATCAATACGATAAAATATGTTGATAAACCTCGATGATCTAACTTGAAAGAAACTATGGAATATAGTTTCACTACTGAACCTTTGTTAGTTGAAGATGCTTCCTTCAACCCCAACTGTCATGACTGCACGTTGTTCTACTACTCAAAAGCTCCAAGTCAACAATAATAATAATCAATAGCTCCTTTAGACCAATAAGCATTCTTAAATATATCATCATGTGCTTTTAGGGTTTACATGTCACTTTTAGGGTTTATGCTTCACTTTTGCATGCATCCAATTCTATTTTGATGTTAACTTTTAATCCTAAAGAAATAAGGATTCTTTTATCCGACTGATGACTTTAATACTGAATGAATTTCTCGATCTATTCTAACTACCAAATTTCCTCAGTAACTTCTCTCAGATGAAGTACCTTCTCAAACTTATGGGAATTAAGTAGGTTAGAGTTTTTTTTGGTTGTCAATTAGAAGAGGACATTACATGGGCATAGAAAACCATAGAAGCAACTGGGGATTTAGCAGGATATATTCCACTAGATCCTAGGAATACTAGATCACAATTTCAAAGTCCTTAGTTTTAAAATGAATTGAGTCTTGTTGAGCATTTCTACATGATGGATGGATCTGATTCACAATCATATTAGGAAGATTCTTATGACCCAATATGGAAAAAATCCATGCAAGAAAAGTTCAACTCTCTACAGGAAAATGAGACTTGAGAATTGGTTGCTTTGCCTACCAAGAGGAAGGTAGTGAAATGCAAGGGGGTCTATAGGACCAATGTTGCTTCTGACGGGTTTGATATAAAATATAAGGCCATATTAGTTTCTAAATGATTCTTTCAATTCAAGGGAGTGGACTATCAAAATACATTTGCACTAGTTGTAAATGACTCTATCAAGCTAGTTTTAGCCATTGATACAAGAAAGCACTGGGANCAGAAACCTGAAGGTTTCCAAGAGTATCCTTGTCTTTTATGTAGGTTGAAGAAGTCTCTCTATGGCCTCAAGCAAGCCCCAAGGGCTTGGTATGCGAAGATGGACAAATTTCTGCTTTCACTTGGATTTGTTAGATGCAAGTATGATCCTAATGTTTCTTTACAGAATATTGGTGATGTATTGTATTTCATTGTATTGTATGTTGATTACCTTTTTATTATAGGTATCTGTACCAAATAAATTGGGTCAATTAAATCATCTTTGCACAATGAATTTTCAATGACTAATCTAGGCTTGTTGAAACAATTTATTGGTTTGCAAATTGTTCAATCTAAAGTAGGGATCAAGTTCAGAGAATAAAATTATTATGAAAACCTATTAACAAAGTTTAAAAAGGTTGAATTTAAGGAATCCAAGTTTCCATTCCTTTCGAGTATCAAACTCGTTGAAGTTCGTGACTCTTCATTAGTGGATTGCTCATTGTATAGGAAGCTAGTCGAAAGTTTATTGTATCTTACTCATTATATTTTTAGAACCCACATGATATCCATTTGAAGGAATCCAAGATAATCCTTTAGTATGTACAAGGAACCACGAACTTCAGGGTACACTATGCTACTAGTTCTCCACTAGAACTAGTTGTCTTTTCTGATTCTGATTGGGATGGTGATCCCAATAATAGGAAGTCCACTTCAGGTTATGTATTCATGCTTTCCAATGGTCCCATATGATGGTAATTAAAGAAACATCACACTATTTTCCTTTCTTCATCCAACGCCGAGTACAAAGGAGCAGTGAATGCAACTACACAATGTGTGTGGTTGCAAGGTATTCTTTAGGAACTTGGTATTTCACGTGATTCTTCCATAGTCATTTGATATGAAAATAAAACTGAAATCAATATTTCCACAGATCCAGTACAGAGACAGAGGACCAAACACATTACTATGCACATGTACTACAATTGGGGCTTGGTGCATGATCAAGTGATAGCCTTGCAGTATTACTCTTATGCTGAGCAAACTGTTGATATTTTCACCAAGTTCTTCATAAAGAAGACCTACTTGGGGTGAGTGATACATGGTGATGGATTCCATTAACCTTCATATTTTTGGCTCCATGTCCATTTTTAACGAGAGGTTTTTTTCCCATGTGGGTTTCCTATTTTCCTTTTTTTCATGGACAAATAAATTATTATGTTGTATGAGGTGACTTCAGCCTTTGTTTCCAAAGCCTCCATTATATTTTTGGTTAAGAATTACTAAGTATGGGTTAAGGGGAGGTGTTAGATCATAATACATCATTAGAACCATAGTATTAGACCTTAGACACTTTCAGTTTCTCCCATGCAGTGATTCCTATGGTTAGACTTGGGGAAATTAATCATTTGTCTTAGTTGAGGTACTCCAAGTTCATCATTCTACACAATTGATGTGATCTAGGTTGATCATTCTGAAACACCATCGGGATCCATAATTCATAGTATAGGTGCAGTAGTCAAAATATGTTTAAGCTTCTAAAATATTTCCTCACACAAGGTTGTCCACAAAAAAATGTTTTCCTTCTTTTGTAAGGAAGTCATGGGACCAAAAATCCTCGAAAAGTTCTCAATGAAATTTTGATAGTAACCTGCTAATGCCAAAAATAACCTAATTTCCGTGAAAAGGGTAGGTGTAGGCCATTTCTTGATGGATTTAATCTTTTCTGGGTCGACGACTATCCCTTTCGCGGAAATGATGTGACCTAGGTATTGTATATGTGGTTTCTAAAAATCACATTTTCTAAACATAACATAAAGATGGTATTCTTGTAACACCTATAGTACTATGTGGAGATGTTCCTTGTGTTGTTGTTTACTCTTCGAGAAAAATAGTATGTCCTCTATAAACACCAATACAAACTTATCCCGGTATTTACTAAATATATTGTTCATCATGTACATAAAACTTTTTGATGCATTGATTATCCCAAAAGGCATCACTACAAACTTGTAATGGTCGTATCATGTCTAAAAGGTCGTTTTGTGCATATATTCATCGTGGATCCGTACCTGATGGTATTTAGATCGCAATTTGATCTTTGAAAAGATATTTTCTGTTATGACTTAATTGAGTAAGTCATCAATCCTAGGGAGTGCGTAATGGTTCTTGATGGTCATCTTGTTGAGTTGTCAGTAATCGATGGACTTTCGCATCGTACCATCCTTCTTATTTATGAAAATTTTAGGTGCTCCCCAAGGGGCCACATTAGGTCAGATATAACCCTTTTCTATCAAATCTTCTAACTATAACTTGAGGTAGACCAAGTTTGGCGCACTCATGTAGTATGGGGTTTTTGAATTCGGTACTGACCCTAGTGTTAGTTCTATGGAAAAATATAAGTCTTGCTTTGATGGTAATCCTATTATTTCCTCGAGAAATAAATCCTTAAAGTCTATGAGAATAGGAAATCCCTCAATTTGTTGTTCTCTCTCAGCGTTTACATCATGGGTGTTCACTACAAAATATGTCATCCCTTCCTAATACATTGGTTTTCTTGTAAGGTATATATCTATCTAACAGAAACCTTCTTAGGTATGCCTTTAATCTTTGTTTCATTCCATTGGCTATCCGTGCACAAGATTGACTATTTTAGACAATCGAGCATGACATGGTGTTGTTCCAACTAGTCCATGCAAATAAGTACGTCGTATGATCCTAATGTAATATATTTATATCTACCTTATCTCGAAACCTGTTCATGTCTACCTCGGAGTCTCTCACTAGGTCTTAAACCTTTGTTTTTGTACCAGTGGCTAGTTGTACCAACCATGGTTTCTCATGTTTCTCTTTGTTCAGTTTACACGTGCCAACAATATTGGGTGATAGATAGCTCCCCCAAGCACTGGGATTAATCAAAATAAAAAAAGAATTTTTTGAAATGTTACCTTCTATTTCAACTATGGTGGCATGATGGTCTGGTTGTCGACTGCCAAGTGTTGCGTTGATCCTAGGTGTACTAGCCATGTCTTCTGATGTTGGGACTTACTGTAGGTTGTGTGAGACTCCATTAGTCTTGTTTAGACAATCTATGACACAATGAGGCCCTTATAATATCCAACATCTAACATCCAGCGGGGTAGCCTTGGCTCCTTGATTTACTGATGTTCTGTTGGTATTTGGTGTGGGAACATTTGGCTGTGCACTTGTCTTGTTGAAGTTTATGTTAGACGGAATGCTATTGTTTTGTTTTCTGTACAGAGGTGGTTTAAAAGAAGGTTTTTGGTTATCTAAGAAGGTCCTAGACCTCTCTCGACGTCTTTTTATGTTTTCCTTCCTTAGTTGTCCATGCTCATAAAAAAGCCTAGCTTTGTGTGAGGTAGTTTCTAGAGGTTTTGCCATGTCAAACTTAATTCTCTCATGAAAATTTGGATGAAGACACTCCAAAAATTGTTGTATATTCACCTTTTTCATCATTTATGTAAGGTATGTAATGTAATAGATCCAAAAATTTGTTGATGAAGGAGTCCATGGTCATGGATCCCATCTTTAAATCATGAAATTATTTAAATTTTCTATGAAATAATCTCTTACACATGTATTTTTCGTGAAATATACTGCAAAAATTAATCCTTATGATTTCTTTTACTTCATCCTTTCTGGTATGCTTTAGGTCTCTCCACCATCTAGCATCTTTTCCATTCAAATTGTAAATGGCAAGATATGGTTTCATATCAATGGATTAGTTGTGTATTTGAAAGTATTGTCTCATACATAGGAGCCATTCTTCATACTTCTCACACTATTCATATCTCCTGCATAGGGCAAGGATTTTATCTTTCAAAATTATCCTTCAAAATTATCATCATTTTTCTTCCTTTTTGTGCAAGGAGAGGGGGAACCTTCACTAGAAAAACTATGATATTCTTTTTCTGGAAGATCGGGTGTGTGTTCTTATTTTCCCTCTTCCTTTGGGATGTTGGTCCTTCTTTTATTATGATACTCTTCCTTGTATTAATTGGTTGAATGGGTAGCTTGTCCATGACGGTTTACTCCTGTCATGGTCTAAAGTTAATATTCTTATTTTACTTTCTTCTCTATTCTCTCATACATGTTATCATATTTGAAGCTTTGTAAGTCTTCTTGTACACTTTGTATGGATTTATTTAGGTCAAAATTTAATGTCACCACCAGTTCTTATTCTCATGTTAGGGAATTAAAATTCACTTGTCTATTGTTATCCTCTTTTGTATTCATGATTTGGAATGTTGCTTAAACCTGCAATTTAAACATTTTAATAACAAATAGTTTTATCTTTGTTCACAAAATTACAAATACAGTTTTCAAACGTTTATTTCTGAAACAGATGTTTAGTAGTTGCCATTAGGTTTCTTAGTGTTTGAAACTGGGCACTGATACCACTAGTAATGTCCCTAAAATCCACTAATAAAAAAATATCCGTAGGGCCAATAATACTACTAATATATTAAGGGACATCTTTTCTTAATTGCAGAATTATAACTTTATAAAGAACTATGCCTAAGTTCTGGTTATGTTTTCCTTTTATATGATTCCTATGTGATGATGATCTTTAAATGCCATTATTCTACACTGTGATGTAATTTTTAGATGTGTACATGTTGTCTGGTTTACTGATGCTCTTATATTATTTTGTTCATGTTTGATTTCAAATTTTACACTATCTAGAATCTTATTTTGATAAACGAAGAGGCTAAATTAGCTCTGTATTTAAAGGGGAGGAGTGGTGGGATTTTTCCCTAGTGACTCACTCAAATAGGTAAGGATATCCTATAATATTGGGCTTACTTAGTTTTTGTGAACTAATGCACAACATATCTATTCTTACTGCACGTAAATTTGTTGATAATCCTATGTTTCTAGTGTTTGACGAAAAAAGTCAAAGTCCTATCTCTTAAAGTTGTTAATCCTAAATGCTAAGGGATTTGTCATTGTATTAAAACCATATGCTCAAATCATGAGCTCAAAATATAGGGGATAGGGTTTAAGTATCAACGGGTAAGTGTATTAAGTTCAACAACTATGGAGTAGAGGGTTTACATTTAAATGGTAAAATGTGTGAAGTTTCAAACTATAGAGTAGAGGTTTATTATTTGAATCCTAGTGGAGTATTGTTGGAGCTTTCAATGAGCCTAGATGAAGGGAAGCATGGATCTTCCAAGATGGACTAATCCATAACCTGATTGCTAGGGTTTCTTGCATCCCATTTCGCATTGTTTCGTTTTGTTGGTAATGGGAGTAAGCTCCACCATTTGAGCTACGAAGACTGTGTTTATGGTTTATAGTGTCGACATGAAGTCCTCCATAGGTATGCAGGAATCACCTATGGTTTAACTCGTTCCTATTATATTTTTTTTTCATAATGTATTGCATAATTCTAATGGCCTTATGTTTCATTTTGTAGGTTTTGGGACAAACATGGTGACACTCGGCGATGTTGGTGTTGGAGTCATTTACCCAACATGCACACTTATTTGGTAAATTTTGGCCTATTTACCCACTATCCTAAATTTATTTGACTTACTTGGTATCATATGAGCACACTATGACATCAACATTAGAACATGCATTCCCTCCTTCAGTCAAGGAGGTCAACTAAGCCTTCTCCTTCATTCGGGGAGGCTAACTGGGCTTCCTCCTTTAAATAGGGAGGAGTTGTGGGTTGATCTGAGTGTCATAAGTGCACCAAATTGCTAACTGATCATTGTTTCACCTAACAATCAGTTAAGCTGAGTTGTAAAGGCATGCACATCTATTATTTTCCTAATTGTGTTAATATTTATGAAGTGGAGACAACTAGGGTTCCTCCAACAACTTCTGATGATAGGTGGCACTTCCATTAACTCCATCGGAGCTACTAGGATTTATGGATATGCTACCTCCTTGATTTGGACATGCAATTACATCTGTTGAGTCACAATCAGTTATACTTAGTCAACTATTACACTCCGATTCAGTTAGGACTTAGTGTGAGAGTTAGTCATTGATTAGATTAATGGTTAACTCAGTGTGCCGAGTGTGTCTGACATTTAGTTAAATAACACTCATCCATGCAATTTGAATGAATTCCTTGAGTATTCGAATTAGCTTGGCATTCATGCATTCTGCATGAGTCTGTATTGTAATTATTCATTCTTTACTGATAATACAAAACTGCAACCTCCTATTGCAGTACCATTACATCATTTTCATGTGTAATCTGTCAATTGAATCACTTATGAGTTTATACGTTGTCTAAGATTGTTGTGACATAATTAATATGATATCAGAGCTTACAGTGGGTTAAATCTATTTTCTTCAAAAACATGGTTTTTGACGGATCTTGCATGCAAAATTGAGCAAAAGCTCAAATTCTAGCACTACACTAGAAGTAGAAGGTTTACCACTCAATGCCCCAAGTTAAGGAATTGTTGATCAATATTTCTTGATCAATTATACTGGGTGTGATGAAAACCTAAAATGTGAAGCCCGTTCGACCTTACGGTGACTTTTTTGTGTTTATTGCCAGTTTTTATAAGTTCTTTTCATTCGCTTTAGTAGCTGAATGGATCATTCTTTGGATCTCCTCACCTCTTTCAATTACCATCAACAGAAGGAAGACATGGAGATTCAGCTTTGTTTAAGAGGGCTCTACCAGGTCACCATGAACACAGAATTAGGGCCTAATATTGCTGCAGAGAAGATAAAATATTGGAATAAACTAGATGAGACCTATGGATTTATCTGTTTGTCCATATCCAAGGACCTTCTTTTCCACATCTTGAGATTAAAGACTCTGAAGGATATTTGGGACCATATCGCTACCTTGTTTGATATACAAGATGATCTTTGGATCTATCAGCTTGAGATTGAGTTGATCTCCCTGAATCCAAGTAGTTTCAAATCCATGAATGAATTTTTCACAAAATTCAAGCATCTAGTCCTCTAGCTAAAGAAATGTAAGGTGGATAAGGAAGATGGCCAGCTCATCTTAGCTATCCTCTCCAAATTGGGCTCATACTATTATTTCTTTGTTTCATTATTCCACACAGGGAAGCTTACTATCCAAAACTAGAAAAATCCTTCTCTTGATGCCTTCATCAAGACCCTTACAAATGAGTATGATAATTTTGTTCAGATGGGGATTCTCAAATCCTCAAAAGATCAATCTTTGTTTGCTCTGGGGACAAAGGATTCAAAAGGAAAAGTAAAGAAGAATAATTCAAAGGATAAAGTAGAGGCTCCAAATCCTAAATAAAATAACCAACAAGAGGAGCCCTCTGCCTCTAAGAAACACAAGAACAAAGGACATCAAGTTAAGGAAAAAGTCAAGTGTTCTTACTATGGGAAGGGATTCCACCCTGAGCATGTCTGCATGAAGAAGAAACTTGATGAGATGATTTCTCTCATTGAGAGAAACAACATCAATCTCCCTAAGAATATTCAAAGGAGGGATAATCAAGATCAGGATCCACAGAAAGAAAGAGGTCATTTTCTCATGGAAATCACCTCGAATCCCACATATCTACACATAGACTCTAGAGATTCGAATCACATGATGGAAAGTAGAGATTCTTTTTCCTCCATGTACACCAATAAGAGCATCAACATCCACATGGGAGATGATTCCACCATCACATCGAAAGGACAATGTATGGCTCCTTTTTCAATGTTCTGTATGTACCGTTTCTTTCCTCCAACCTCCTGAGTGTCTATCAAATGACCCATACTGGAGTTTCGAGAAGAGAAAACTTCAGCCCCAATGATGTTGAAATCAATGAGATTGCATCCGGGAAACTTTTTGCAAAAGAATTTGCAAACCATCATGCAAAAGCCCATGAGTTTTCCCATTTTTTGGCGGATGCAAAGCAAACCACTCTTCTGACTCATGGAAATGAGGTCTGTAGACTCTGGCATGAGAGGTTTGGTCATATAAATTTTAAATAGTTGCAGCAATTATAGAAAAATTCCATTTTTGAAGGCCTCCTAGAAATCAGAATTACTAAAGGAATTTGTAAGGATTTTGTTATGGGAAAACACCTCGAGCATAAGTTTGATCGGGGGAAGGATTTTCGTGAATCAAGTATCTTGGGGATGTTTCATTCTGATATTAGTGGACCAATTCCCATCACATAGATGAATGGATATCGATATGTTCTCACATTGATTGATGACTTTTCTAGATACACCTAGGTGTTTTTCATTAAAAAAAAGTCAAAAGTTTTAGAAAAAATCATAGAATTGAAAGCACTGGTTGACAATGCCTCTGCGCAAAAGATCAAATACCTGAGATCTAATAATGGTGGGGAATATATCAGTGCCCAGTTTCTAAATATAGTTCTGACAGTGGTATCAATATCCATCATTATGTTCCCTACACCCCTCAAAAAAATGGTGTAGTGGACAGGAAAAATCGCTCTGTAGAGGAGATGATCACATGCATCCTAGAATCAAATGGATTGGATGAAAATTTGTGGGATGAAGCCATGAATTTTGCAGCACATATTAATAATAGAGTACCTAAATCCTCCATAAAGGGTAAGACTCCCTTTGAATCCTACTTTGGACACAAGCCGGATGTATCAAACTTCAGGTTGTTTGGGTCCACTGCATGGACCCGCATTCCGTCTAACAAAAGGAAATATTTGGAACTGCAAAGTGTTGAATGTATTTGTATTGGATATAAAGAATAATACAAGGGATTAAAGCTGCTGAATATCAGAACAAAGCAAATTTTCATTGAAATAAGTGTTAAGTTTGATGAGCCTCTCCAAGAGGTAGAGCTACTTGAAGAAAATTCTGCTAATCTTCCTTCTAGTTTTGCTGACAATTTTGGTGATAAAAATGGGGCTGATGAATCTGATTTTGAAGAAAAGATATATGATATCAGTGAGAAATAAACATTAGTGTCATATTTAGATTCTAAATTGAAAAAATATCTCCCAACTTGGGTGAAGAAGACACTTTCTTTCGCAGGGGAAAACATCGGAAATCCTGCTGATCCGAGAAGAACCCGGTTTGAATTTCAAAGAGAAGGTATTGCGCTCTCTTGCCATGATGATTTACTATATGAATCCTATAATTTAATGACAGGTTCATATCCAAATTCTTACTACCATGCTCTAAAACATCTGAGATGGAAAGCTTCCATGGACGAAGAGTTTAACTCTCTTTGAAAGAATGCTACTTGGGAGCTACTTTCACTTCCACTTGGAAGTAAATTAGTTCAATGAAAGTGGGTGTTTTGGAAAAAAAATTCTGCTGATGGAACTACATGCAATTGTAAGGCAGGGCTGGTTGCAAGAGTTTTCTCCTAGATCCAAGGAGTGGACTACCATGAGACCTTTGCACCAATGGAAAAGATGGATTCCATCGGCCTAGTTTTGGCAATTTCTGCATCTAAGCACTGGGAGGTGCATTATAGAGATGTTAAGAGTGAATTTATACATGGATATATTCATGAGGAGATATAAATGAATTATACTAAGGGATACATTTTAGATCCTACTTTGGTTTGCAAATTGTAGAAGTCTTTATACGGGTAGAAAGAGGCCCCATTCGAGGAATTTTGAGGTAAAAAATGAGCCTCATGAGGAAAATAATAAAATAAAAGAGTACCTCACTCATCCATGAAGGTTAAGAATCCCTTCAAAGGCTACTTTGGACACAAGCCCGATGTATCAAACTTCAGGGTGTTTGGGTCCACTGCATGGGCCCGCATTCCGTCTAACAAAAGGAAATATTTGGAACCGCAAAGTGTTGAATGTATTTTTATTGGATATAAAGAATAATAGAAGGGATTCAAGATTTTGAATATTAGAACAAAGCAAATTTTCATCGAAAGAAGTGTTAATTTTGATGAGCCTCTCCAAGAGGTAGAGCTAGTTGAAGAAAATTCTGCTAATCTTCCTTCTATTTCTGTTGACAATTTGGGTAATAAAAATGGGGCTGATGAATCTGATTTTGTAGAACAGATCTATGATATCAGTGAGCAAGAAACATCAGTTTCATAATTAGATTCTGAATTTCAAAAATGTCTCCCAACTTAGGCCAAGAAGACAACTTCTTCCGCCAGGGAAAACATCAAAAATCCTGCTGATCTGAGAAGAACCTGGTTTGAATTTCAAAGGGTAGGTATTGCACTCTATTGCCATGATGATTTACTATATGAAACCTGTTATTTAATGACAAGTTCAAATACAAATTCTTACTAACATGATAAAAAAAATCCAAGATGGAAAGCTTCCATGGACGAAGAGTTTAACTCTCTTCAAAAGAATGCTACTTGGGAGCGAGTTTCACTTCCACCTAGAAGTAAATTAGTTCAATGCAAGTGGGTGTTTCGGAAAAGGTTTTCTGCTGATGGAACTACACGAAAGTGTAAGGTAGGTCTGGTTGCAAAAGGTTTCTCCCAGTTCCAAGGAGTGGACTACCATGAGACCTTTGCACCAGTGGCAAAGATGGACTCCATCGGCCTAGTTTTGGCAATTTCTGCATCTAAGCACTGGGAGGTGCATCATAGGGATGTTAAGAGTTCCTTTATACATGGAGATCTTCATGAGGAGATATAAATAAAGTATCCCAAGGGCTACATTCTATATCCTGCTTTGGTTTGCAAATTGCTAAAGTCTTTATACGGGTAGAAAGAGGCCCCATTCAAGGAATTTTGAGGTAAAAAATGAGCCACCTGAGGAAAATATTAAAATAATAGTTAAAATAATTAAATAATAGTTCAAATAATTAAATAATATTTATTAATTTTGGAGGAAGAAAGAAAAAAAATACTTTTTGTGTTCGTATTTTCGACATATGTCCGTGTGTTTTTACTCAAATTTTGATCGAGAGAGCTCGTTGGATGCGGAATTTGATTCGGCATCCAATGAGTACCCACAATGTATACTTTTAATTGACCCACTACCCCAAAAACAAGAAATACCTGAAAAAAATCAGTGTGGGTACTCATTACATCATCATCACATTTTTTTAGGTATTTATTATTTTTGGGGTAGTAGGGTCCTTAAAAAGTATGTAGTGTGGATACTTGTTGGATGCAGAATGAAATTCTGCATCCATTGAGCTCTCCCAATCAAAAATTGAGTAAAAACACAGGGAGATATGTCGAAAATACGAACAAAAAAAGTAGTATTTTTATGACAAATATGTTAATTCAACCATTATGGTTGACTCATTTTATTGAAATTCTATTGGTTCTTGAATTCCAAATCACAAGAAATTATTGTTGATATTTTTTCTTATAAGTCCCATTTTACACCCCAAATTTCTTGTAATGCAAGAACATGGTATTTGAAGATGGATGCCTTCCTGCTTTCACAAAACTTCCAAAGGTGTAAGTCTGATACGAATGTTTACCTACAAAAGTATGATGGTAATTTACTTATCATTTCTTTATATGTTGATGATATCTTTATCACTATTAGCACACTTTCTTCCATTTCATTCATTAAAACTTCCCTCCTTGATTCATTTGAGATGAGCAATTTGGGCTTGCCGAGACAATTTTTGGGGCTCAAAATTGCACAAAATATTTATGGGATAATGGTAACTCAGTATAAATACACTTAAAACCTGTTAGTGAAGTTTAACATGGCTGAATTTAAGGTTGCTCCATTTCCTTTCCTCTCAAGGGTCATCCTTGAAGAGGGAAAAACATTCTACCCATGGATTACACTATCTACCGCCAGCTGATTGGTAACTATCTATACGTGACTCATTCATGACCTGATATATGTTATGCTATGAATGTTGTCTTAAGATACAAGTAGAAGTGTCATGACCTGCATTGGAAGGTAGCCAAGATGATCCTTTAGTATATTCATGGCACAAGATCCTATGACATCCACTATGCTGTATATTTGACGCTAGAGTTGGTTGGATATATAGATCCAGATTGGGCAAGAGATTGTACTGATCAGAATTCCAATTCTATATATGTATTTATGTTTGGTGCTGGCCCCATTTTATGGTCCAACAAAAAGCAGGATGACATTGATTTGTCTTCAGGAGAGGCAGAGTACAGGGGAGTAGTGAATGCTTGCATCCAAGCTGTTTGGTTGTAAGGAATTCTTTCAGAGTTTGATTTTTGTAGTGCTTTGTCCACTGTCATATTTTGTGACAATCAAGCTACTATTAAGATATCCATAGATCCAGTTAGTAGGAAGAGGACCAAATACATAGAGATTCACATGCACTACATCAGGGAGCTAGTGCATGACAAGACCATAGCTCTGAAATACTGCCCTATAGATGAGCAAATTGCAAATATCTTCACCAAGAGATTTGCAGAGAAAAATTTCACTTACCTTCGATCACAATTGGGGGTGAGTTCATCAGGGTGATTCGATGTTTTTCTTCAGTGTTCAACTTGAGGGCGGGTTCTGTTCCCATTGGGGTTTCCCTCTTTCCTCACTTAAATTTATTTTTGAGCATTTTTAGAGATACATCTTTGTACAAGGTGAACTATCACCATTTTTTCTGGGGCCCTAGCATTTCATGGATTTTTTTTACTCCTCCCGAGTATATATTAAGGGGGGTGTTGGATTCATTTACCCAACATGCACACTTATTTGGTTAATTTTCTCCTATTTACCTACTATCCTAAGTTTATTTGACTTACTTGGAATCAACATGACCACACCCATGCCCTCCTTCAGTCAAGGAGGCCAGCTAAGCCTTCTCCTTCATTCAAGGAAGCTAACTGGGATTTCTCCTTAAAAAAGGGAGCAATTCTGGGTGGATTTGAGTGTCATAAGTACACCTAATTACTAAATGATTGTTGTTTCACCTAATATTCAGTTAATTTGAGTTGTAAAGGCACCTCCATCTATTTTTTTCCTATTTTTGGTTAATATTTATGAACTGGAGACAACTAAGGCACCTCCAACCACTTCTAATGACAACTGGCACTTCAGTTAACTCCATCGGAGCTACTTGGAGTTATGGATGCACTGCCTCATTGATTTGGACAAGTAGTTACATGTGTTGAGTCGCAATCAGTTAGACTCAATCAACTATTAAACTTTGATTTAGTTAGGACTTAGTGTGAGAGTCAGTTATTGATTAGATTAGTGGTTAATTAAGTGTGCTGAGTGTGTGTGACATTCAGTTAAGCAACACTAATCCATGTAATCTGAATGAATTCCTTGAGTATTTGAATTATCTTGGAATTCATGCATTCTGCATGAGACTGTATTGTAATTATTCATTCTTTACTGATAATATAGAACTACAACCTCTTATTGGAGTACCGTTGCATCATTTTCAAGTGTAATCTATCAATTGAATCACTTATGATTTTATACTTTGTCCAAGATTGCTATGACAAAATTAATAGTTGGCAAGGAATTGGACGACTGCGCAATTCTGGGTAAGCCCATGTAGAAAGGGCCTTTACAGAATTTATTGGTCATTACGGGGTTGCGGGTTTTCTCTGTGTGAATTTGTGACCGACCTCCCTATTGGGATTCACGAGGGTTTGGGAAAAAATAAAAGTGATGCTTTAGTTTTTAGTCTGTAGGTTTGGCTTAGTGGTTCTCAACCCATTCGGGCGTTTTGTACAAAGACACAACTGAGAAAAGTTTTATAACTCTATGTGGATAATTGAAATGGTATTTTGTTTTAATTTATCCATCTTTGTGTTTTTCTAAGAGGACTGGGTTTTTAATTTATGATGGATTAAAATGTATCAGTTCAATTGTAGAGAAATGACACAAGGATAACATCATTTTCGTATTTTATTCATGACCATGGGTTATAATTTGGTTCCTTGAGCCCATGTTGTGTTCATAAAAATGGTTTTTAGTGTTTTCTTTACATGAGTTTAATTATTCACTCGCTTTGATTTGGGAATTTTCGCCTCTGTTTATAACTACGAGGTAAAGCCTTGCTTCAAGATTGAATTTGTTTTCATGGGGAAATTTCTTGTCTGTGGTTTATGAATTCGTTGTAATGTTTACTTATTTGCATTTTGTTTGTTACCAATGGAAACCTTGGCTATTTTTATATGTTGATATAATTCTTGGTTAGGACGATAATGTAATAATTTTTTTTGTTACTTGTATAAATTTGTTAATTCTCCCAGTGGGAGCTCATAAGATTCAATATGTGGTTTTGCGTAGGTTTATTATCGTTGATAATAAATCAAATGCTCCCAACCAGAGCTCAAGGGATTCGACCTTGGGTCATCACAGTTAATGGACTGTGTTTTTGTTAATTATTTAGTTAATTATATGTAGAGAGTCTCATCCGGATCTTAGTACATTCGGTATGGGGTTTAGATAGATGAGATATATTTTATGTTGTGTATTCATTTAATATTTGTTTAACATATAGTGTTTATTTGTTTGACTTTGTTTTATGTTATGTATTTTAATAATGTAATTTGACTCCTCTTGAAGTGTTGACAAGATCCCAGCCTTCGTTTGAGGAATGATGATGATTATGTTTGGTGATTTAGTTGTTATCTCTATAGCGTAGATAGATGATATGTATTTATAGTTTTTTTCATTTGCTGGAAATTGTAATATGCCAGCACTGTGTTAGTTTAAGTGTTTTAGTTCTTTAAGGGATTTGATCCCTCGGTCGTGTTTATGAATATTTTGATTAGTCTGTTTATTGCTTGGTTTTATGAGTAGTTTAAAAGATAGTATGGATATCTGTAATTTGTTTAATTAATTCATTTAGTGGATTTGTTGGGTCAATAACCTTTTTTTATGAGGCTTTATTCTAAGGTCGTAGACCTTCTCGAAATCCTCTGTAATTTTATTGTTCAGGATTTTATTTTATGTTTACTAGTTTTTTAAAATAAGACATGTACTATGATGTAGGGTTTAGTTTCAATATACTTTGACAGAGGTCTGGTTGTGAAATTCATGTAGAAAACTAAGGGTTGAATCTAGACTAAAACTTATCATATAACATGATCCTTTGAAACTAGTTTAACACAACTTAGTTACGAATTTAACCCTAGAATCTATTTAAGAATTAAATACTGAGATTATACTATGATATAATAAAACAAACCTGAAGCATTTTTCCAAACTGGTGAGTAAAATTACATATCTTAATCCAAATCATAATGTATATAATTACAACATGTAAACATACTTTAAAATAACTTGCAGATTTAGAAACCGCTTACTTCCAACTCTGCAGCTTTGCTAATGGCTAAAAGACCTTTCACACTTAAGTACCCATAATTAATAAAATACTATATATCTATGAGCTTAGGAATGATAACCGAATAACTTTGGAACTACCATGTTCCTTCAAAGAATGACCTGGAACCATTCTTGGTTCTAATACAGATCCGCTCGAGTTGGCTCCAACATGCAAGAAATCTAAAATTGATAAAGGTTGTGTGCGGCTATTTGGATAATCACGCTCTGTTTAAGAATGCTCGTTTCTAGGATAAATCTCTACAAAAACTATTCAGGAATTCAGATCTCAAAGCCCCCTCTTGGCTTGGGTCTTTATAGAAAATATTTTAGGAAAGGGAAGTTGAAACAATAATTCATTACTTTCTTGAAAATAATATTTAATTTGATTTATATGGAATTAATAATTATTTTATTTAACTAGGAACTTTTTACTAGTTCTTAATTGAGCTTTAGAATAGAATACGTATTTAATTATTTTCATTTATAATAACTATATAGATTCTCAATTATTATTTCTATTATATTGATTTCCTTACATATAGAATTATTCTTTTATACCTAATATATAAACTTTACATGAAACATATCCAAAATTCATAAAAAAAAAATTGTATTATAGTCTTAACTGCAGCTGTAAACAATATTTAACATGGTTATGACAACATTTCCAACTTTCTTTAGTCTTGAAAGAATTAAACCATATGATACGTGGTTTTGTGTTTTATAGTAATTTATCTATTGCACATAGCTTGTCTTAATGTGAAAAAGGATATCATGTGACTAAATGTTATGGAGAGAATATGTTACAGTGCTTTTTATTTACTATTCGTTAGGGTTGGTGTATTTTGCTGGTTGATGTTCTAGTTCTACTTAACAAGTTGTTGTGTCAACACTACTTTAATTTGGCATTTGGATTATGAATTATATATAAAAATAATTTTTATTTTTAGTTTACTTAGAATAATCTGCTATGAGCTTTAAATAATTTTGGTTATGGTTTTACTTAGCGAGAGAGCTAACACATAACCTTATGCTCACTTATAGGTATTTAAGAAAACCTTTTGCTTCACTAGGAATACTTTCCAACATGAGGTCTCAATAAGGGAACTATATACACCACTCAAGCATACAAGACCCTAAGTTATCACGAGCATAAGATTAAGAAAAACAAAGGTGAAGGAGACAAGGTTGAACAATAACCAAACCCCCAACTTAACTAAATTCAGTTAAATCAAAGGTTATGGTTACGTGAACAAAATTGATTTATGTGTAATAAGATTTATGGTTTTGTAATTAAATTTTACATGTCATGGCCTAGTAATCATTACTTTTTATTTAGACCTTCTACCTTCTGACATTCAGCTTTCTGCCTTCCATTGGGGACCTTAGAAATCAGAGAACCCTCGAAATAATCACTTTGTCTTTCGACATTCTGCCTTCCACCTTCCATATTTTTTCCTTCCCATGCGGACCTGAAAAATCAGAAAACCATCGAAATGATCACTTTGTCTTTCAACCTTCTTCCTTCTGAATTCTGGATTTCTACTTTCCACTACAAACCTATAAAATCGAAAAACAAACTTTTTGTCTTAAACTTTTTCCCATTTTCTTTCTCCTGTCTTCTTCCTTCCACAGGGAGATTCGAGGGTGCAGAAAGCACATGTTTACATTAGAATCTCTGGATCTCTTTTCCTCTTCCATATTCCACCTCATTAGAGAAAATTTCAACTCAAAATGAGCCTTTTAACTCTAATTAAAATTCCATGTCATCATGTGTTAGCCAATGAAATTGATTTAAATTTGAAATACCGTATAGGTCTTAAACAAATTTTTGATATAAATTTGGGATAGGCATCATAAAAAAAACTACTTTTTTGTTCATATTTTTGACATCATCATCATGTTTTTTTAGGTATTTCTTGTTTTTGGGGTAGCAGGGTCCATCAAAATTATGCTGGGTGGGTACTCCTTGGATGCGGAATTTAATTCCACATCCAACGAGCTCTCTCTATTGAAATTTGAGTAACAACATAGGGAAATATGTCAAAAATACAAACAAAAAGGTAGTTTTTTTCTTTTCTTCCTCCAAAATTAATAAATATTAATTTATTAATTTTCCTTAGGAGGATCATTTTTATTTGAAATTTCCTCTAATGTTCTCCTTCTGCAAGTAGATTTTGGGGTGTAGAAACATTTAAAACATATTCATTCTGACTCTGTAACCCAACTGCTAGCCTTCATGAACATAAGCAAATTGTATGGGTAGGGCCGAAGGCCTATGCATATATAAAGGCATGAGAGTGTAACGGTAGTACACTTTACTTAAATTTATGCACTATCTTACTATGTGTTTCCTTAAATGAATTCAAGAATATGAATTTTGTAGTAGGTCTCAGTGGTTATTTGTCACACTTTTCTTCACGATTTACCTTCATCTAAGGATGAAGGTATTATATAGGGACTTCCCTAAGTTGGGTAGGGTTTATCCCTTTCAACACTTAGGATTTCTATAGGGTTCCTTACAACTGGACCTTAGCAATAGAACAGTAATACAACCAAATACTCAACATAGAACCCTAAAATACCATAGTTAGAAAGGTCATCTGACCAAGGGGGAAGTATCAGACCCATAGAAAAAAGCATGGCTTCTGTAACCATAGAGGCCATATTTCCAATACAGTCATAGACTTCCAACCAAGCAGGAGATATACATTTTTAGGGATTATACAACAGGACGTTTTCAGCGAAGTAGAATAGATTAGGTGCATTACTTCCTCCATGATCTATGCATCCAAGGAAGTCATAACAAATTATTAAAAGAACATGAATACTTCTCTTTGGAGAATGATAAGAATCATATGCAAAACATCAGCAAGAGTAGGTGTATGATACCATTAGTAATATATATAATCAATGCAATCCTAGTCATTCCAAATAGGGAATGAAAATACACCAATTTATGAGCAATGCTCCCATCAACAGACTTAGAGTTTTCCTTTATCATTTTATCAACATTATGACACACATTGACAATCCCTGTGTTGGAGCAGGGTCCCATAGCTACAGGAAAAACTGCTATTTTTGGTAGAAGATCGACAATTTTTGGTGGAAATATAGTTTTGGCAATGCCAATAAGCTAGCGATATAAGAGATATGATAAAGGTACGATGCCATAGCGCATTTCCCGCTGCAGATCATGGGCCGTAAATCATGGCGGACAGAACAAGGAAGTCAAAGGAAATAGTACCTGAAGCGACCAAGAAGAGAGCTCAACCACTGCATTTAAGGCAGTGGCAACGACAAGAGGGATTAGCTACCCTCATAAATAGAGAAGGAGAAATGGGACAAGGTATTAAAGAAAAAGGACAGAAGGGGAGCGATCGAGGAAGCGACGCCCATACCCGCGATCAGCGTCGAAAATTGTGGAAGACTGCAGGAAGTTGTGGTGTGACCGGTAAGCGGCGGTTCAAAGTACAGATAGGCCGACTATCACAGTTATGGTTTTGGGTTACTATTGGGATAGGCCCATAGTTTTGTATCACGGTGAGACCTTCGGGCCACCTACTTAAGCATGTATTTTGTATTATGAAGGGTTAGTTAGTTGGGTTTTTGGTTGTAACTAGTTGTCGTCAGTATAGTGTGACATTGAGGAAGAGTCAAGCTCTAGTTCTGTCTTTAAGTCTGTAGTTATCTTACTGTAACCAGTGGCTGGCTCCTTGAGCATGAATGTAACAATTCGAAGGGATTGAGAGAGAGAGGAAGGGTATATTGTAAGAAGAAAGCATTATAGGAAGAGAAGAGATCTAAGAGAAGGGCTCCCAGCTGTGTGTGTGGAGTTTCCTAGAAGATCTCATGCTTCATAAGAAGTTGCAGCGGAACTGTGTCTACTCTCTCAAGATATAATACAAACACAGTTCTCATGGATGTAGCTTCCCCTCTGGAAGTGTACCATGTAACATCCGTGTGTTGTGCGACTGTTTCATGGGATTGTGCTTTACTTATTCGCTATCTGTTATCCATTACATGAACTTTGCTTACCAGTTAATGAATGTATGTATGTTGTCCTTCAGTTTACAGTAACACAGAAGGTTAAATGCAAGTTTAATGTGTCCAGTATTTTGTATATGATTTTATCAGTGCTTGATTTACGAAAGCTAACAGCTACAGTGTTAATGACTTATATATATTTAGTTCAACAAGTTGAGCGTAATTGATGTTAAGCGTGTTAAACTGTAGAAGCTTAAGTAAGGTTGTTTAACACCCTAATGAAGGTTAACTGAGCTATTATACCCAGGGAGGAATCCTCTGGACCTTGAGAGTTGATGAGCATATTGAGTCTTACTGTAGGAAGTATCGTAGCGTAGAAGGGAGATATCGCACTATCCGGGGAGTTGCGGTGTGAGATATCGCAGGTTAAGAATTGAGCAGAAGAGAAAGGTTGTGCATCATCCTAGAAGCTGCGATGCGATAAGAGTCAGTCCCATAGTAGAGTCAGCTAGGAAGAGAGAAATAGCCCTTGCTGAGAGATTTAGCTGGTTAATTAGAGTCAAGAGGACCTAGGATGCTACATAACCTGGTTGAGGAAACCTGATTCTTCATCCACCCCATCTAGGATCACTTTGGGTGAGACTTCAGGCCATTCTAGGATCTATTTCCGAAAGGGCCAGTGAGCTAAGGGCTTTGTTGGTACAATAAAGTAAACCCGGGTCTGCCAAGAGAAGTCCAACAAATGGTTCCATTGCCGGTTTTGAACAAATTGAAGAGCTGATGTTCTGTTGGAATCCTACTAAAGAAGAAATTAACCAGTGGGTTGAGTCTAAGGAAAGAGAATTTGCTAAGAAAGAAAACAAGAGTCCTAGGCTAAGTACAGAGGACTGGTTACAGAAACATATCTTCATAGACCTGCATGCAGTATTTTTGTGACCTATGCAAATGAGTTGTACGATTGGTTGTCAAAGTTGAATGATAAGAATGTATTCAAGAAGAAAATGAACATTGTCTAGACACCGGAGCTGATTCACACTATGAAGAGCATAGATAATCCTATTTCGTGGGCAGTAGACTTCTGGCTTGCGAGTTTGCTGGAAGGTTTCATTACAGAGTTTGCAGTTGATCAAAGGAAGAGTTTCAGTGAAGCAGAGAGGTACTTCTTCAAAGGATATCACGGTCAGTACTTGAACTCTTTAAATTTGTCCCTTAAGATGTTATTGTATGAAAAAGGAGTACTGGATATATTCTTAGATGAATAAGTTAAGTAAGTGTAATGTCACAAGAGTTTGAGAGTGATTCTTAAGAAATTGGATGTACATGTAGCGGTAAGAGATATAAAGTATATTTCAAATCTTCCTTCTTTGAAGACAGTTCAGACAGTACTAGAGAACAGAGTCAAAGTAATAGAGAAAGAATAGCAGGGAGTATCCCTTACCACCCTTATACCCCATAGAAACCAACCGGGACTCAGAATAATCCCGTAGGAACTCCATCTAGTAGTTCACACACGGTACATACTACCTTTATACCACCTACATTTACACCACCAAGTGGTAGTAATACAGCAAATCAGAATCCACCTCATAGAAACAGAATGGGGGATGACATGAAATTACCTACCTTTAGGGGCACAGGGGCAGAAGACCCAGAACAGCATTGGTTCCTATGTGAAGTTGTATGGATCGTTAAATAGATCCAGGATGCCAATACTAAGCTTGTCCAGTTGGCCACTACACTTAGAGAACGAGCTTTAACATGGTATATGAAGTATACATCAGCGCAGAACAGAACACTCGTAGAGTTCAGGACCGCAATGATTAAGGAATTTAAGAAACCCAAGTCTGAGTCACAATGTATCACATAACTTAAAGACATTAAATAGCTACCCACAGAGTCAGTATGGGATTTCAATCAGAAATTTAAAGCTCTTATAGACCAAGTTAGTTTTGAGTTTGCACCGGAGCAGCATAAAGAATGGTTCATTGCAGCACTGCTCCCTCATATCAGACTTCCACTAATGGAACAAAAACTCTATATGCAGGATGAAGCATTGGATATGGTAATGAAACTAGAGGCTTCACCTCTAGCTTATACTAGTCCAGTTATGACAAATTTACAGAATCAATTAGCCAATCTCACTTTACAGCTACATGAGATTAAGAAAGGGAAAGAAGTTGAACAAGAATTATGGTGTACAAAGTGTAAAGGACATGGCCATACCAAAGATAACTGTCAAGTATTTGTTGAGTATATATCAAGTGGGTCTCCTAACCCCTTAGTACATAATCAAAAGCCATGGTGTGAAATCTGTAGATCAAGAGGACATAGACCACAATAATTCCCTTAACTTTAGAAGCATGTACAAACTCCTAAGAATTTATACTATAACTTCTATAAGTCAGTAGGAAATGATGAAAATAATTGTAGAGCTTATGATCTTATGATAGAGAGAAAACATGACTTCTACAGAGTCTAGTCAGAGACATCAAGAGAAGAAGCAGGTCCAGAACATGAACTGGCTCATGATGGCCATGGTGGAGGACTCAGAGGAAGAGGTCATGGTGGAGGCTTTGGCCGTGGCCATGGACCGATTGTTTGTTACAGCTATGGAGCTATAGGACATTATGCTAGGGATTTTCAGAACCCTACTACAACATGTAAGTATTGCAAGTCCTATGATCATACTATAGAAGAATGTCATATCTTGATAGCTAAGATTAAGGATTCTAAGCCAGCAGTAAACCAGAATATTCAACTTATTGTTGTTGAGAAGAAAGAACCAGAACCAAGAGTCAATGTTGTGACTCGTAGCGGTGCTTCTACTAGTAGGACATTACAGGATGCCGAAAAGAATACAGGTCTGAAGTGGGTGCGTAAAGCCACTGATAAATCTACATCACTTGGCCTGCAAAAGAACAAAGAAACATTTCAGCAAGCTAAAAGTTTCTTTACTGACCCTACACCATCAAGATCGCAGATATTTCCTTCTAGGGGTGTACCCCAGCAAAAACCTTGTGGCATTAGTCCTGTGCAGATATCATAGGATACCACATTTGGAAGGTGCGAAGAGGATGAGTTGACAGGAAGTGTACAATCCTTCCTGTGGAGCTGCTTGAAACTCATAAGAAATGAGAAAGCCATAGAAGAGATTCAACACATCATAGATCAGTATTATCAGTCTTCTTCTATGAGCAGTACGCAGCATGTTGTTCATAATATTATGGGTCATACAAGAACAGGAAGAGAAATGAGACTCACAACACAAATTGGAGAGTTTGAAATGGATGAGGTAATCCTAGATTTAGGATCAGAGTTAAATGTTCTTACCAAGAAGACATGGGAACATATGGGTAGCCCTAAGTTATCCAGATCACCTATCCATCTGCGATTAGCCAATCAGCAGAGGGTATTGCCACTGGGTCAATTACCACAAGTACCAGTTCATATTGATGGATTTCACAGCTTTGTGGATTTTGAAGTCATAGAAATTATTGCCTATAGAAGACCGTATCCAACTTTATTAGGTATTGATTGGGCATTTGATAACATGGTTTTTATCAATTTAAATAAAAGACAAATGACCTTTGAGGATAAACACATTCGAGTCATCGCACCCTTGGATCCTTTTCAGGGTCCTCGATACATTGAACCTATCAGAGCAGAGGAAGAGGTGCGTAATATGGAGAGCCTTTATTAGATGACTGCTAAACAGAGTGATTATATCAATCCCACCACAGAAGGAAATATTAGTTGGCAATGTGATAGCTCATGCGCATCGAATTCGGATGTTGGTTTCGAAAATTGGCATAATAGACTTTATGAAGTTTCAGCTCGCAGATGTACATTTATGACTAAGTCACTGTGATGGATTGGAACAGAGATTAAGGATATTCCGTCGTTTGATGGCTTAGCAGACATCAATGACTTTTTACAATAGTTTGAGTAGGAAATCCCTCATGAGAAGAGGATGGCAGCTATTGACCTTGCAGTAAGAGCCACACCTGCAAGATGGTGGCATGCACATAAAGAAAATATCACATCATGGGATGATTTTAAGAGATTGATGGCGATCAGATTCTCTATTAACAAGGACCATTTATAGCATAAATATATAGGAGAAAGTGACCCCATCTCACATATTAATATTTGTGAATAGAATTGGTTGGACATTCCCTAGGATGAATGGGTTCACCTATTCATTCACACTTTACACACAGTCCCAAGGAACTGGTACACTGAGACAGAGTTGCGCAGAGGAACCATTACATGGCCAGTTATGATAGACAGCTTTGTACTCACTTTCACTTTTGAATCTATGTATCCAAGCATTGATCAGGCTCTAGAGATTATAAAGACTAAGATATTTGATGACTGTACCCTACCAGTGTATGATCATCTTGATTGGGCCATCCAGTTAGAACATGTGCTAGAGTGTTACAACTTCACAGAAGAGCCAGGTGATGAGGATGAGAATCCTTGCAGTATTAACATTCCAGAGTCAGAAGGGACTCGCGAATTTGATGGACCAAAGCTAGAGATTCCAGCTGTCACAGAGCCTATTAAGATTAAAATATCAATATTGGCACAGAAACAGAACCAAAGTTTGCCTCTATTGGAGACTATTGGGATGATGAAATGGTAGGACACATCACAGATTTGTTACACGACTATCATGACTTATTTCCCACTAAGTTTATAGAGATGAAGGGAATAGTAGGAGATTTGGGAGTCATGAGGATACCTTTGAAAGCAGATGCTAGGGTAGTTAAGCAACGTCCATACAGATTAAATCCTCGTTATAAAGAAAAAGTTAACGATGAGATTGATAAGATTCTAGCAGCGGGCATCATTGAGCTAGTAGAAGAGAGCGAATGGGTTAGTCCCATGGTTGTGCAGGAAAATAAAACTAAAGGATAAATAAGGATTTGTGTCGATTTGCACAAAATCAACGCCGCATCACTTCATGACCCATTTCCAACACATTTTACTGATGAAGTTTTAGACAATGTGGGAGGAAAAAATATCTACTCATTCACTGATGTCTTTTCAAGCTATCACCAGATAAGAATCCATCCAGAGGATTGACATAAGACCACTTTTGCAATAGAATGGGGCTCATTCTAGTATACGGTAATGCCCTTTGGTCTTAAAAATGCACCAGCTATTTTTTCTAGAGTAGTAGTTGGTGTCTTTAAGGAATACATCCATAAATTCTTAGAAGTCTATTTTGATGATTGGACTCTATTTGGATTAATCAAAAACCATATAGGAGATTTGAGGCTCATGTTAGAGAAATGTAGGCAATATCAGATTCCTCTTAACTTGAAGAAATGTATATTCTGTGCACCATTTGGTATTTTGTTGGATCATATTGTTTGCAGACAAGGCTTGATGGTAGATATTGCAAAGATTGCCATCATTGTAAATCTACCAGCACCCAACTCAGTCAAGCAATTGAGGACAGTGCTTGGTCATACAGGGTATTATAGAAAATTCATCAAAGGCTATGCAAAGATCACAACACCTATGGAAAAGCTGTTAAAGAAAGAAGTGAAATTCCTATGGAATGAGGAATTCCAGCAAAGTTTAGACACTCTTAAAGAGAAGATGGTTACAGCACCCATCTTAGTATTTCCAGAGTGGAACAAGCCATTTCATGTACATGTGGATGCATCTAGAATCGCACTGGGAATTGTCTTAACACAGCCAGGAGAAGGGGGTATCGATCAGCCTATCGCGTACTCATGCAGAAATTTATCTACCATAGAAAAGAACTACACCACTACAGAAAGAGAAGGATTAGCTATGGTGTATGCTCTACAGAAGTTCAGGCACTACCTGTTGGGTGCCCCATTCAAGATGTTCACTGACCATTCCGCTTTAAAGTATTTGGTCAATAAGCCAGTCACTAGTGGAAAATGAGAGATTAGTGACCACGAGACCAAAATTTTTGGTCACCACAGTTTTTTTAAAGGGATAAATGACCAAAATTGATAATTCTAAG
>LPNX011119352.1:0-11295 GCA_001517045.1 Pseudotsuga menziesii | reverse complement strand
TTAGGATATTTACTGAGAGAACAACAAGTACAACAATCAAACACAAGAGACAATGAACACAGTGTTTTTCATCGGGGAAACCATAAATGGAGAAAACCCTACAACTTCCTCAGAGATAGAATCGACACAAAAGGTAAAACCCCAAAATAGTAAGATGCACTCCCGACAACAGTAATCTTCTTCTTGTCTAGCCCCGGTGTCTTTTCCTTCCTCAACTATGTGCTACACTTGAGTGTGTGAGTGATATGTTCTAAATAGAGAGTTTATCTCTCTATTTATACTAATCCCGACATGACTAAAACCCTACTAGGGTCGACCTCTACTTGGAGAGTCTAATAACCCTAGTGCCCCAGAACTGCGGGGACTTTAACCCTTAGAAAATCGGAGGGTTATCCACTATGACTTGACATGAATTGTTTACATTATTGATTCTCCCGATTGGAACATCGGGGTGTGACATAACATGATAACATCCCAGAATAAACATCAGGTTACAATAAATAAGAAATACAAGTGAATACATTCTGAAGTTACAATTACATCAACACTCCCTCTTAACTAGGAAGGTATTCTCTCGACATAATTTTCATCACTGGTCTTCTTTTCTATTTCTTCTCGTCATCTGCATCTTCAACTCATCTTTGTCTTCAAGTGATCTTTCATCTGGATCTAGATCATCACTCGATCTGGATCATCATCACTGTGTCATACTCGATATGGAACATCATCACTGGATCATGCTTGATCTGGAACATCGTCACTGGATCATCATCACTGGATCTGGATCATCACTTGATCTGAATCATCATTACTGGATCTGGATCATCACTTGATCTAGATCATCACTGCTGGATCTAGATCATCACTCGATCTGGATCATCACTCGATCTAGATCATCACTACTGGATCTGGATCATCACTCGATCTGGATCATCACTCAATCTGGATCTCTCAGAGTCATCATAACTGGATCTGGATCATAGCTCGATCTGGATCTCATCTGGTCATCATCATGTGTGCTATCTCATTATAGGAAGTTTTACAGAGCCAACCTTCTTTCATGCTGGTTGTAGGCCTAGCAATCATGTAGGTCTTCTCCTAGCACTTACATATGACCTACTCATCAGAAAGGCACACCCAGCACTCAGATATGATCATGTAGAAACCTACAATCACATCAGAAAGGCCCAGCACTCACATTCACTAGCATGACAGGACATCACTATCATCTGTGAAAAGGCTTCAACACTTATATCTGACCTGGAAGGAAACAAGTCCTCCACCCTCACCAGAAAGGCTTGCACTCACATCTGACCTGGAGGGAACTAAATCCTCCACCCTCACCAGCAAGGTCCCCAGTCCTAGACTGAGCTACCTGGTAACAGACCAGGTGCCTCCATTCTCTCGAAGAATGGCAGTTGCCCTTATATTTGACCTGGTAGGAACCAAATCCTACACCCTCGCCAGAATGGCTTGCACTCACATCTAAGCTGGAAGGAACCAAATCCTCCACCCTCGTCAAAAAGGCCCCTAGTCCCAAACTAAGCTACTTGGTAATGGACCAGGTGCCTCCACTCTCCCCGAGAGTGGCGGTTTCCCTTACATCTGTCCTACTCGATAGAATGGCTAGCATTCATATTTGACATGGAAGGAATTGAATCCTCTCACCATGAAAGAATGGCTCAGCCCTTACATCGGACCTACTCGTCAGAATGGCTATGAATCTCAGCACTCATATCTGACATGGAAGGAACTGAATCCTCTCACCATGACAGAATGGCTCAGCCCTTACATCTGACTTGCTCGTCAGAATGGCTTTGGATCTCACCACTCATATTTGATATGGAAGGAACTGAATCCTCTCACCATGACAGAATGGCTCAGCCCTTACATTTGACCTTCTCGTCAGAATGGATTTCGGACTCATCACTTTTCCTTGGAGGAAACCTTGATCTAGAGAACACCAAGCTTCTCCCTAAAGTAATCGAACTTCACTCTAGCTAATGGATTCTGTTATAGCGGATTTCACCACACTAGGTGAATCACACATTGTATGGCCTTCCCTTGTCCCGCTGCAGACTCATTAGCCCCTTTGGACCACTTTATATCTTTTGATGTTACCTTGATCATCCCTAAAAACATTAGAATATTGATATACGCGGCTTTTCCCTCGATATCCATGTACATACGCGGATATTTCCCCTATAGTCGCGTACATCGGGATGTGTACATAAATCCAAATCCTTTTGGACTGTTCCTTGACTTGGATCCGATTCATATGACTCCTGGCCTTCCATATGCCTTGCGATCGCATGGATTCGACCCTTCAGTATCCCTTTGAAGAACTATATAAGGAACCCATTGGTACATTGAAAGCAGAAGAGAAACTTGAGAGCATCGAAACTATAGTCCATTGTTGCCAAGAGTTATGCTTGAGTCTGCATCCCTTTGTCCCTTGGAGCACTGTTGTGTTCTTCCCAAGCTTGCCCTATGTTAGTAAGCTTGCTATCAAAGTGATGGAGGATTGAGGTGGTGGAGGCCCAAGTGGGGTATTCAGTTTCTCCGATTCGCAGACGTGCCGTCAGAGGTTGTCACTTGTAATCTCTGATTCTTATTAATAGAAATATCTTTTCCTGTCCAGTAATGTGTATTTGAATGAATATTGTTTCCATTGGAATATGTCAAACGCTTTTACATTATTGATTATATATGCTAGAATAGATCTAACACCATGAAATATAGTATGCTTGTATTGTTTACTTGTTTTTGAGGACGTGCTATAACAATTCAAGCTGAAGATTGGAAAGCTCAACGGGGATCTACTACAACCGTCCGGAATAAGGTACGAGGTTCGATCCTTTAGTGTTGGATTGTTTATTTCTATTGCATATTGGGAAAGATTGATTTCTGGAGTCTAGCTGTTTGTTGTGGTACCCCAAGCCATAGGAATTTCTCTCCGTAACAGAATTGGTGACTCTGCTGGGGAGTTCCTAGTAGTTGACCTTTGGGGATTGGTTTCTTGGCATTCAATGTATTTGAATTGCTCTTTTTCTCTTGTTTCTGTGTCGGTTATGGGGGCATGTATGCTTGGTAGAGCCTGATTGGTGTGAAATAAGTCTCAGCCTGTCTGTTTGCTTGTGGTTTATGCATCTTTTTCTTCCTGTACGCGGGTTTATTGTTTACAGTCGCGTATACACGCGGGTTCCCCTGGGATTTCCGCGTATACACGCGGGTTTACTGCACACAGTCGCGTATACCCTGGTTTTTACCCTTTTATGGAAGATAGTGGATTGCTGGGTGAGTTCTGATAGTTGCCGAGTCTCCTTTGGCACTGCCTGAGTCTGTTATTGCCTCTGTGTTTGACCAGAAACGTTTTTTAGCCTAAATTTTTTTTTAGGAAAGTTCTTGTCATGGCATCTTTGATTTTTTGTTTAAGATTAGTGCATTAGTGTCCTTTTACCTTAGTGCTTTGCTTGAATGCTGTTTATGTGTGCTTGCAGAGTCTGGGGTGGGTAGAATCATTCTTTTGTTTATTGTATCTCTTTATTTTCAAAAAATACAAAAATATTTGCTTCTCATTATGCATTGCATTATGCACTTTGCATTGTACTTGCACTAGCTATAGATTTGCTTTGGAGTAATAGTTAGGTGTTCATATAGGAAAATTTGCATTCAGCATTTGAAGAAAAATTGTGCATTACACGTAGTACGCATACCCTGTTTTCATGGACACATGCATTTGCATGGATTGTTAGGTGTGCATTTTACTTCTTGTTGCGTCATAACACCATAAGTTGCACGGCCATATCCTATTTTTGAGTAATAAAGCCAACTAAAATCAACGCTAAATAAAATGAATTACACTCTTTTCTTTTATAGGGTGCACCAACAAGCTTAGGTTTTAGGATCTTGGAATAGTTCATTGTGAGTCAATTCTCCAAGATCACTAAACAACAATAACTAGGTGTCTGTCCAGGGAGTGTGTGAAACCCTTGGTATAACTGACGTTCTCAGGAAGCTCCTCTCAAAAGGCAGTCAAGCACTAGGCAGTGTGAGTGGTTGTCTGATCGGGATAACCCCTGGTCGAGAACTGTGTAGCACCGGCGATATAGCCAGGATTGTATTCGTATCTGGGGGCTCTTTCGAGAGTTTCGGGCTCAGCTACCCTGCCCATACGGTCAATCCCGCCCGCGACTGTCCGCCTGAGCGCTGATTATATTGAGGTGACCTTAGTGACCTTACCTAGGATATCGAGGGGGTACGTGTAAAGGTTATTTTGCATGTGTCTCGGCCAGGTTGGGGTCGGACAGCACAGTCGCTATACGCGTTGAAGCTGAGGGCCACAATAATTGGCTACGAACCTCCGCTTGTGGTGACAAGGGCCTCTCAAGCCTCTCCTAGGCGAGACATACCGGCCACATTCAGGAGCTCACTTATCTAGCCCCTGTTTGCTTGCTTTTGGCTTTAGATTTCATAGTGATTGCTCTGTGCACGCTAGTTGGCTTAGGGTTGACGTAGATAGAGAGTCTTTGCTATTTTTTGAGTCATTGTGGATTTGGGTGTGGTTCCGCGCCGTTCTCGTCGTTTAGCAGGACTTCCGCCTTCTACTGATCCTCCTCCTTTGGGAGAGGGACCTAGACAGTCCAGGCGGACTACATCACACTTTGATTCACACACCATGGGAGACCATTCAGAGGACACATCTGAGTCACTTCCTCCTCCCATTCGTGTTGACGATGGGGCTTTTACACCTAGTTATGATATTTCACCCGAACTAACTGAGTTAGGACCTGTGATTTCTGAGATAGGAGCCTTGCATGATACACATATCCATTCTAGGCCCGACCCCTCATTACAGCATTACCGGTATGGAATGCCGGAAGATGCCGAGACTCACTTTGAACCTGCCAGCACTAGCTACGGTGTTTATGCTTCGACTGGTTTCCCTATTCATGGTTTGGAATTTCATGCCGAATCTGAGTTTGACCCTAACACTATACCTGGGGGCATTCCCATGCCTTACCTTGTGGAGAGGTTTGGAAGTACTAGTCATATTGCACCTTCCATCCCAGCGGTGGAAGCCACATCTTATGTACCTCCTAGGTATAGAGTTAGTGAGCCTATAGCGATAACAGGTCCTAGAAGAGTGACGATAGGCACTAGCACATATCTTATTATAGAGACCCCTTCGTCCTCTCTTCCGAGTTCTTCGAATGCAAACCCTCCACCTCCCTCACGTGGTCCTTCGAGTCGGCACATAGCTACGAGTTAGGTCCATACTGCAGTTTCTAGACCCATTGCACCGCAAGCCTACATACCACCCGTTGTTTCGGGGGGTTATGTTCATGTTTCTAGAGGTCAGGTTGCTACTTCCTCGACGTATATCCCTATTTCGGGCATGTATATTCCGAATTCCGGAATGTATATCCCTTCCTATGGAGTGTCTCATGGGGCATCGCATGCGATGACCTATGCATCCCATCATGGGACGCAGTATGGACAGGTTTCTGCACCTTATGGAGGCGGGTATTCACAACCTGCCTATCCCCCTAGTTATGGCTTTGTAGCTCCCTCTAGTCAAGGTCCACCGTATTATGGTACTTCGGCGCCACCCTACACGGGTCATATGGGAGGAGGTCACTATGGCCATGGCCATGGTGGTAATCAATCCTACATGAACCAGGGAGCGGTCCAAAGACCTAATCATTTGAAGCTCCCTTTCCTCGCGACACTAAATTTACCTGACTTGTCACGACTTACGAACGATCCAGTAGCTCATGACCCGGCTTGGCCAGCTGTCCCTACCAAGCTTCCTTCGGATATACCTAAATTCGAAGGCAAACCAGGAGAGGATCCGAGCGAACACGTTACAACTTTCCACCTATGGTGCTCTTCCAATTCCTTGCATCAGGACTCAGTCCGTCTGAGACTATTTCAACGCACCCTCACAGGGCTTGTGGCGAAATGGTATATAGAGTTGCCTAGGGGTGCTTTTACCTTGTTCGATGATCTTACGATGAATTTCCTTAATCACTTCCAACTACCAGTACGATATGATGTTGGTACTGAACTCTTGTCGACATTTCGGCAAGATAAAGCCACCCATATTTCTGATCATATTCAGGAGTGGCGTAGACAGAAGAGATTAATCAAAGCCTTTATACCGCCGGAATTCCTCCTTGAGTGGTTCCTCAAGTCTTTATTGCCGTACATAGCGAAGGATGTTTCCACATCCGGAGTTCAGAATGAGGAACGAGCCATCTTTAGGGCGCAGGAACTAGACTTGATCTATGCTCAGTCTGGTTTGTTATATGAGATTATACCTAATGCTCCTCGTTCGAGTTTTGATCCCAAGGTTAAACCTGGACCACATGCCGATGGCATTGTGGGGTGTGCAAGTAAAAATCCTGCAGGTTCGGTTGCGAAACAAGTAGCTCAGTCGTCTACCAACCAATATTCCTCGGGACAAGCTATGGCTTCATCTCATCCTACCCAAACGGTGAATGTACATGCTGTGCAAACGTCGGACCAGAAGGGTAACCAGCAACCCGGACGGAATCGTAAGAAGGGTAAAAATAATAAGAAGGGTGGGAATAAGAATGAAAATGCCACTAATAATGACAAGAACAACAAGAATGCTGGGGGGGACAAGCAAAAAAAACGTAAGGTTAAGTTTCCTTGCAAGCTATGTAAGGATGATCACCTCACATACTTGTGCCCTAGGATGGATGAAGCTTCGAAGTTCATAGCACAGGGCCCAGCTGTGTTGACAAACCCTTTACCGCATAATCAAAATATGAACTCGAAGTCCCAGGACCAATCTAGTGATGATGATCCACCTGAGACTAGTGGTCGTGGGTGCATTAACATGGTTCGTGCCGTGAAATTTGTGACGCGTGCGAAAGACTATACTTCGTCACAACCCGGCCCAGGTAAAGAACCTGATCCACCAGGAACTCCTTTGCGCATTGAGAAACCGGTGGATAAACCAGTGGATAAACCTGTGGATAAACCTGCGGATAAACCTGAAGCTGCACCTCGCATTCCTAAGGGGGTACTTAAGCACTCAGGGCATAATCCAAATGCTCGAGCCACCCAGAACTATTCAGTTGTCGAGGACTTGGGTCATACTCCTTGTGCGATGTCTGCATTGGAGGTGCTTCAGAGTTGTCCGTCGCAAAGGAAAGCTTTGCTTTCTGCTCTTGGTGTGAATGGTGATGATCCTCCTACAATGATCAAATTTGAAACCACAGGACATCAGCCTTGCTTGCCCTACTATGTGTCCCTTTTGATACATGTAGAATGTCTTAATATGATCGTCAAGCGGACTGTGATTGACGAGGGCGCCGGACTGTGATTGACGAGGGCGCTGCTGCTTCTGTGATGTCTTTGTCATGTTGGAAGGGTCTGGGTTCTCCTGAGTTGTCGAAGTCTACGACCATGCTAACTGCTTTTGATGGGAGATCATTTAGGCTGCACGGGATTATTCCTTCTCTTAAAGTCCGTTTGGGAGGGAAGACCGTTGCGATAGAGGTTGAGGTGGTTGATGCGCCCCTTGACTACAATCTCTTACTGGGAAGGAATTGGATGTATAGTATGCAAGCCGTCGCGTCTTCCGTGTTTTGCGTTGTAAGCTTTCCTCATAATGGGAAGATTGTGACGATTGATCAGATGTCATTCAAGAATCCGCCTCCTAATGCATCGTCAGGAGCTTCGGTTCCAAAGGTTGAGCATTCCCAGCCGGCAACTGGGAGTGTGGGTGTAGGAATGTATCCATCCCTTATGGGGACCTTTAGCTGTTCTACACCTATCCTCATGGTAGGATCGAGCGTCGGTGGAGCTTCCACATCTACGAGGTCGGTATCCTTTCGCACGAATCATATGGAAGATCCTTGGGTTCTTCCTTCACCGAGCCCTTTGAGTGAGTCCATCGAGTCGAGTATGCTGTTGCCTGCAGTTATGATTGCTTACCAGGCCAATATTGAGTCTACTGCAGTGCCTTGTTCTTCCTCTTCGCGGACGGAGGAGGAAGACCCCTATGTGCTGCCTGCATGGGCAGTGCAGTCTTCTCATGCCCACGATTGCCTTGATACGGTTTTCCCTTCCGATGAAGCGATTATCGAGGCCATGTCGGGAGTTGAGCCACCATGGGAGGAGCTTCATCATCGATCTTATTTCCTTCCAGAGCTCAACCTTTTGGAGCATGAGGATTACAGGGAGATTCTTAGTCAGAAAGTTGGTAGACCTATCGTTCCATTAAGCTCTCCTGGTCAGATGGCTGATGGAAACATGGCGAACATATCGTCAACTATTCCTATCAACATTTCTCGCAATCCTGGTACGATGGAGAATGTCTACATTGGGGCGGATTGTTCCCAAGATGAGATTCGTGAGTATACCGAGCTATTCAAGGAATTCCGTGATGTTTTTGCTTGGTCATATGATGAGATGCCAGGAATTGAACCTCGAATTGTCGAACATGAAATTAAAACTTACCCCAACGCTAAGCCTGTTCGACAGCGTTTACGCGCCGTGAATCCTAGAAAAGCACCCGCCATAAAGGCAGAGATAGAGAAACTATTGAAAGTGGGTTTCATCTATCCCGTTCCCTTGACGGAGTGGGTTTCGAATCCCGTTCCGGTTGATAAGAAGCAAGGAGCGATCCGTATATGCACTGATTTCCGTTATTTAAATCGTGCCTGTCCTAAGGATAACTTCCCCACACCATTTATAGATCAGATTTTGGATGAGTGTGTGGGTAGCGAGGTGTTCTCCTTTATGGACGGATTTTCCGGATATAATCAGATTCAAATAAAACCCGAGGACCAACACAAGACCGCATTTATTTGTCCTTGGGGAACTTTTGCATATCGGAAAATTCCTTTCGGCCTTAAAAACGCCGGAGCTACGTTTCAGTGGGCGATGACCTTGATTTTCCACAATCTCAAGTCCATTATTGAAGTATTTTTGGATGATCTCGCTGCTCATTCTCGTATGAGGATGCGTCATTCGTATCACTTGAGATTGGTTTTCGAAAGATGCCGGCATTATGCTGTTAGATTGAACCCTCATAAGTGCATCTTTTGCGTAAAATCAGGTCGTCTTTTAGGATTCATCATTTCAAAGGAAGGAATAAGAGTCGACCCCTTGAAGGTGGAGGCAATACTTCAGTTGTCTCCCCCGCGTAATATTCGCCATCTTCAGTGTTTGAAAGGCATGGCAAACTTCCTACGAAGATTTGTAGTCAATTTCGCCAATTTGACTAGGGGCTTTATGCATCTCTTGAAGAAGGATACTCCCTTTGAATGGGATAAGCGAGCCTAGGAGTCCTTTGATGCACTTAAGAGAGCCCTAGCATCGGCCCCGGTGATTAGTCCTCCGGATTATAGCCGTGATTTCATATTGTATGTGGCCGCGTCTTTAAAGACGATTGGGATGGTTTTGGTTCAGGAGGATGAGGAGCTCCAGGAGCATGTCGTTTATTATCTGAGCCGGAACCTTATTGACGCAGAGATTCGATATTCTCATGTTGAGAAGCTTGCCTTAGCTACTGTACATGCGGTGCAGCGTTTGAGAAATTATATTCTCCTTCGCCAGACCTTGGTTGTGGCGCATGTCAATCCATTTCAGTTCATCCTCACACGTAGGATGATAGGGGGAAAATATAATAAATGGATTGTCATCCTGCAAGAGTTTGATCTCGAGTTTGTTTCGGCAAAATCGAAGAAATCGTTAATCTTTGCAGAGCTCATATCGAATTTTCCGAGCGAGGCTGAGGAGTCGGTATGTGAGGATACGTTCGTTGACGAACACATTTTCTTGATCTCAACGGCTAACCCATGGTACGGGGATATCATTGTATATCTGCAGACACAGAGGACCCCTACTCACTTCTCGCGAGATGAGCGACGTCGGTTACGTCACGTTTCCAAGAACTACCTCATAGTGGATAACACTTTGTACCGCCGTGGAGTAGATTCCCTTTTATGACGTTGTTTAACTCATGAGGAGGCTGAATTAGTCTTAAATGATTTCCACGGAGGGGCGTGTGGTGGTCATTTGTCTGGGCTTGCTACAGCTCAAAAGATTCTTAGAGCTGGTTATTTCTGGCCGTCGATCTTCAAGGACTGTATTGAAGCGGTCAAGAGGTGCCACCCTTGCCAGGTGTTTGCACGGAATATGTGCTCTAAGCCAGCCCCGTTGCACCCTATTATCACCACCGGTCCCTTCACCAAGTGGGGGCTAGATTTTATGGATTGTAACCCAGCCTCGGCTGGGGGGCACCATCACATCATAGTAGCTGTCGATTATTTCACGAAATGGGCAGAGGCAATGCCTACTATAAAATCCGACGGTGAGACAGTTGCGCATTTCATATTCAACCAAATTATCACTCGGTTCGGGATTCCGAGAGAGCTTGTCACTGACCATGGCTCGCACTTTCAGAACCGTATGATGGAGGAGTTGGCATCCAAGCTAGGGTATAAGCAAGAGCACTCCTCTTCTTACTATCCTCAAGCGAATGGACACATTGAAGCAGTGAATAAGTCACTTAAGTCCATTCTCCAACGAACCATCGCACAAAGCAAAACGAATTGGCATATCATGTTGTACCCTGCTTTGTGGGCGTATCGAACCGCGGTTAAGACTGCCACTGGTTTTTCTCCATATCAGCTTGTTCATGGAGTGGAGTCGATCTTGCCAGTTGAATGCGAAATTCCTTCGTTGAAGTTAGCCGTAGAACTCTTACCAGACACTTCACCTTTGGAGGAGCATTTGGTTCACCTTGAGCAACTCGATGAGCAGCGTAGAGATGCCTTGGTGACTCTAGAGGTTAATAAGCATCGCGTGAAGGCCCAGTATGATAAGTCTGTCCGTCCGAGAGTGTTTAGTGAGGGCGATTTGGTCCTTTTATGGGATCAAGCAAAAGAACCCTTGGGGGCAGGAAAGTTCAATCTTATGTGGCGTGGTCCTTACATGGTTAAACGTGTCTTAGAGAAGGGTTCCTACAAGTTAGTGGATTACGAGGGGACAGCCTTGGCGGAGCCTAGAAATGGGCTCTACCTTAAAAAATACTATGCATGATCTTTAGCCAAGGTTGTTTGTTGTATATTATTGTACAGCTTTTTTGCATAGTTAGTTCGTGTTTATCGTGATCGGGTTTGTGATTAGTTTACGTTTTATGGCAGATGTTAGCGGAGTCTTCCACTTTCATAGGATTTGCGGATGGGGCAAGCCGTCACACTCAACACTCAGCCTCAGCTGCTTGGGTTATTTTTACTCCTATGGGTCAGG